>JAEIFU010003340.1:0-29859 GCA_018904235.1 Lordiphosa stackelbergi | reverse complement strand
ATTTTGATAGTTTTCAATCTAAGCTGTCTTGCCACTTTTCTTTGCCATATTCCGGAATTTATTAAATTTTTTTTATAATCATTATGAACTTTGGGTTGTTCCGGCAAAGCGATTTGATTTTTTTTGTGTGACAATTTTTGTGATTTTCCGTTAGGTTGGTCACACCGGGAGTAAAATCAGAATCGAAATCAAATCACTTCAGGAACTCCCCTATTATGTTTTCTTCTTTTATGCTTATATTTATATTATTAGTAATGCCAGAATTAAATGGGCTATCGACATATTCGAGCCCTTTAAGATCACCAAGGACCAGACAACATCTTTCCAGCTGAGCTTCAAAACTCTTTGGAGCACCAGGTTGGATAAATCTAATTTTACAAGCTGCCTTAAGGTTAGCTATATACCTAAAAAATGGAGGGAATCCAAATATTATGTTTATACCCAAAGCTGGCAAAGCCTCACATGCTAGACCCAGCGACTATAGGCCAATAAGCCTATCCTCTTTTCTTCTAAAAACCCTTGAAAGACTAATTGACTCCCACCTAACCTATAACCCTTCTCTATTAGCACCTACGCAACACGCATACTGCAAATGTAAACCAGAAACCGCCTTACACTCCTTAGTTTCAAGGATTGAAAATCGCGAAATAGAAGAATACTCCTGACAGCATTTCTGGACATACAGGGTGCCTTTCACAATGTCTTACCGGGCGCCATTACCAGAGCCATGGAGAATGTGGGAGTGCACACGCCACTGATTGAATGCATCAACTTAATGCTCTCAAGTGGAGCAGTGAATTCAAGTCTTGGCGGTGCAACCGCTCGTACACTCGTACGCCGTTCTTTCCCCCGCTTCTCTGGGTCGTAACAGTTAACCAACTGCTGCGCCTCATGGAGGCGGAGGGACAGGTGGTGGTGGCTTATACAGACGACATTGCTGTATTCAAATGCGAAAGTTTGCCACAAACCTTATAGTGACCTCATGCAGACCGCGCTGGCGACACTTTCTGAAGGCATCTTTGGGGTCTGGGTGCAAATCCGAAAAAGACGAGAACTAGTTCTCTTCACACGGAGATACAAAGTTCCAGATCTTATCCCTCCCAAACTAAGCAATATAGTTCTGGAACTCAAAACCAATGCCAAGTACCTGGGCGTCGTATAGGACAGGAAACTACTCTGGCACGACAATATAATTGAGCGAGTGAAGAAGGCATCCATTGCCGCAAATGGGAATTTTCTGGCTTTACACAGTGATAGTACGTCCCACACTGCTCTACGGAGTTCTAGTAAGGTGGCCAGTACTCAGCAAAACGTCTGTTCTGAGCACTTTACACAGTACAGAGAAGTACTGAAATATGTATGGGCGGTGCCCTCCGAACCATCCCAACGGAGGCACTAAACACCATATTTCATCTTCTTCCTTTGACTTGATTTCTTAACAATTAGCGGGCATTACAGCCCTAAAATTAAGAGAGAGTCTGAAGCCTGGAACACGGGTAAATCAGCACACTCAACCATACTAAACCATACATAGCCGCCCTATTGTATGCTACTGTATACACACAACGTCATTACTCAAACTCTATGACGTCAATATCCCCAGTAGACTCGACTGGGATAACTTGCCCCACAGCACAGCCAATTCCATCAATATTTACACAGATGGATCAAAGCTTTATAACAAATTAGGAGGTGGAGTTTTCTCCACAGACCTAAATATGGAAATCCCTTTCCGGCTCCCTGATCATTGCAGTGTGTACCAAGCAGAATTGGTTGCCATCCAGGAGGCCGCCAAAATACCTTAGCACACTCATGATCAACGAAGGAAACGTATACATTTACTCTGATAGTCAAGCAGCTCCTAGGGCTCTTGACTCGCACAACAATAACGCCTAAACACTCAAGGAATGCCGTAGATCCTTAAATGCGATCGCTCAGCATCTCCGTATCCACCTCATCTGGGTGCCTGGACACCGCAACATTGAGGGAAACGAGTCAGCCGACAAACTGGCAAAACAGGGCACTACCACTCAGCTCCTCCCAGATAAGAGCTTGATTGGGATGCCCTTAGCCTCATTTAAACTACTTACAAGGAATGAAACGTGGCGCCTGGCTACAGAACGATGGAACAACCTTCCGGTTTGCGCCGTAGCTAAACTCACGTGGCCAAGGTTCAACCAAAAAACGAACCAACAGTCTTCTGCGCCAAAGTAGAGAAAACATATCAATTGTGATTGGGGCACTAACGGGTCACTGCCTCATCGCCAGGCATGCAGCACGCTTGAGCGTAACTCACAACGACTTTTGCAGAAGCTGCCAATGCGAAGAAGAGGAGGAGACATTACTACATCTTCTCTGTCATTGCCCAGCTCTTAGTAGAAGGATACTCAAAACTCTTGGTCACCCATTTCTACTCAACCTTTCGGAAGTATCAGTTATTGAGATTCCATCTCTACTAAAATTCTTGACGTCGTCACGTCGTATCTTGGCCTAAGTGAAGAGACAGTCTTTCTGTCCCTAGCCATCTCAACCTAACCTAACCTATGCTTATATTTAAATAAATGGAGTTTTGAATATACGTATGTTTATTCTGTTTATATGATATACCGATGTTATCGATAATATTGACTTTTGTTTTGCAGCTCTATTATGCCCTATTAGTGCAATTGTTTTTGCAAAGCACGCGGGCTTTGAAATATACACACAGTAACCGACAATAAACATTTTTCATCTCTTCATTTGGTGTCTTCACTGCCATAAGCATTGTAAGGGATACCCCTATTATACCTAATTATGTTCTTTTTAGATTTTTGAAGAAATATCCTTAGATTTCTGTTAGCAACAATCTACAGCCACTTTGTTTTCTGCTGATAATGTTAACTTAACTAATCAAGCCAATTTAGAGGAATTCCATGATCTCCATCAGGCACATTGGCATATTTCAATTAGCATTCATATTCCCACCATGTGATATCTTCATTATGCCACTGACGTATAAGACCAGTAGCATACAACAAAAACAAACATAACGAGAAGGCCAAGCTAACTTCGTCTTTGCCGAATATTTTGCAAATGTTTTAATACATCAGAGTTTAAGAACGCCAGCATTAAAACAAATTATTTTTCTAAATAAAACCCACTTTTCGACCGATAGTTCCTATGACAGCTAAAGAATATAGTCATCCGATTTTGACCAAAACTTCCAAATCTTTGTAAAAGCGCATAATATTAATAATTGCTGAAGTGAGACACGTTAACATTAACAACAAAAAAATTTTTCTCACAAAGACCAACTTTTCGACCGATAGTTCCAATGGCAGCTATAAGATATAGTCATCCGATTTTGAGAAAAACTTCCAAATCTATGAGAAAGCGTATAATATTAATAAACGCTGAAGTGAGACACGTTAACATTAACAACAAAAAAATTTTTCTCATAAAAACCCACTTTTCGACCGATAGTTCCTATGGCAGCTATAAGATATAGTCATCCGATTTTGAGAAAAACTTCCAAATCTGTGTAAAAGCGTATAATATTAATAATCGCTGAAGTGGGAGACGATTGCTTTAAAAACAAAAAAGTTTTCTCACAAAAACCCACTTTTCGACCGATAGTTCCTATGGCAGCTATAAGATATAGTCATCCGATCCGGCCGGTTCCGACATATTAGCAGTGTGCAGTAAAAAGAAGACTCTGTGCAAAGTTTCAGCTCGATAGCTTTAAAACTGAGAGACTAGTTTGCGTAGAAACAGACAGACAGACGGACAGACGGACAGACAGACGGACAGACGGACAGACGGACAGACGGACGGACAAAGCTCAATCGACTCAGCTCGTCACCCTGATCAAGAATATATATAGTTTATAGGATCGGAAATGAATATTTCTATGCGTTGCAAACTTCTGGGTAAAATTATAATACCCTTTGCAAGGGTATAAAAATAACAAACAACTGAAAAAAAAACCGCGAAATTCCCAAACACACACACACACGCACACATGCACAGTGGCATAAAGTCCAGACCAATTAAACTATCAGCAATCTGAAATATGTACAAAAAGCGCACATGCCAAGAAAAACTGTGCACAGTAAATGAGAGAAGAATGATGGGAAGACACAACGGGATAGAAGGGTAGGGCCCACTACCAACCGCACATGTCATAAGCCCAGTGATGGAGAGCAGAAGCGTGTCAGCAGACGGCACTTTAATGTGGTTTCTCTCTCAGATTTTCTAACCCACAAAAAAAAAAGACAATGGATTTTTTTTTCAAAGATCAGCGAGCATTATTCACGCCTGTTTGAAGTCAATTCGTGCGCAAAAGATCAAAAAACGAGTCAGCGAGAGAGAGAGAGAGAGAAAGAGCGATTGGCCCAAAGGATGTTTTTAGCCGTTCCGATCTTTTGTTTGAAGATAAATGCATAATATGGGGTCCCTAACAAATTAGCAAAAAAAAAAAGAAAACAGAAACTTGATTGGAGTTTTTGTTTTTTGATAAAACTTTTTTGATAGCTTCTGCTTGACTGATGTTATGGTTATTGAAGGCCTTTGGTGCATGTGCCTAAAACTGGTTTTTTTTTATAGTGCGGCGAAAAATGTTTAATTTCAGGTGTGTGCCTTGTGTGGTTTTTGTCTTCAGTTGTCTACCCTAGGAGTGTAGAAGGGTATAAGCGACTTTGCACTGATTTAAAGTGTAATGATGATTTTTTGTTAATATTTATTATGGATTCTGCTTTGTTGTCTGTAATTTAAAGTCGCACAAAGATTCACCGCAATTCAATTGAGAGTCTTTTTGATAGTTTTCTGAATCCAGAGCAGTAAAATCAAATATCACTGTCATAGTTTTTAGAATGCAATTTTGAAAAATTTCTACAAAATCTCAAGTAGACTCAACTCTTTACAATAGGTATCCTCTAGTCAGCTACGCTTTAACTCTATCTTCTTGACTTTGGTTCATAAAATCTCTTGGCGGTCTCAATTTTTTTTTTATAAGCTCTGTAAACTGATACCCGTTTATGAGCTTAAATGGCAAATGCAGGTAGATGGTAAAAGAGTTCTTCAAACTCTAGGAATTGCTCAACCATCAAGCCATTATTTGATTGATTTAATTAAGTATCAATTTCTTGTTTCAACTGATTTAGCATTTATCTAAATAAAAACACACACAAAAATATACAACAGATGTGCTGATTCCTAACATAAATGTTCGTGTCATCCATTTGGAAAGGCATTTTGCCATATTATTCATTAATTTGTGCAAAACTGATTATGCTAGCATGCAATTGCCAATTACAAATTCAATTCAGAATGTTTTGTAAAATAGAATTAGCGTTTTGTACATGTAATTGAAACAAGTTTTTGTGTGTTGTAGTTGTTGCAGTAACATGTGTGTGCATTTAAGCTCTAGCTAATTGGGTTTAATTTTTGTTGAAGCGAGCGAATTTAAACTAAAATTTATGGATAAATTTTATTAGCGTTGAAGTGTGGAGAGTAATATATACTTCATTTTTTAAAGGAGAGATGAAAACCCGGTTCTGAACGGAAAAGCTAATCCCAGTCCCGCAAATCAAACCGGCGTCTTTCCCAAAAAGGTTAAAAAAAAAATTATTTAAAAGTGCAAACCGGTCCTGAACCGAACCCTCTAGAACCGGTTCGGTTCCGGTTTTTTGAGTCCGACGCACCGGACCATGAACCGAACCCCTAATATTATTGACTTCTCGAACCTGAACCCGAACCGGACCGCTTTTTCAAAAAATAAGGTTCGGTTCATCACTTATGTATTTCGTCCAACGACATTTACAGTGAAATATATAAATTGCTTGCAATCTAACTGCTCTCATTCAATAAGTTCTCCAATCCTGCGACATTTCTCAAGGTCTGATTTAAAATATCAACGTCGATAATGAATCGAATTTGGATCGAGCAGAGAACTTTCGAATGACAACAGCAGAGCAGAACAGGAATGCAACTATGTACATCAAAAGCATTTCTTGATGTGGATGATAGATTTCTTGGAGGACATAAAATATGACATTTTTTAAACCCATAAAATGTGCGAACGATTACTAACAACTAAAGATTCATGTATTCAGAGTTCTTTAAAGAAGCTCATCCTAAAATCTATTGAATTGAAAACTGCTGATACTCAATTACTACAAAGTGATTTTAATTCCGCTGGCTTTTAATTTCGAGCAATTGTTCTGAAATCGTTTTTTTTATTGCTATAAATGTCGATTAACGTTCTTTTATTATACACTCAGTTTCAAGCTGGGGACGGTAACCCTAAAAAAACGCACATTTAAGATTACTTTGCCGTTTGGACAAGGCGTTTAACTGTAGGTCTGCAGTGCTCATTGTTAACTCTGCTGAGCCCACAAAGAAATTTTTAATAAAAGTTTTTCTAAATTCACCTTTAAATAAATTGCAAATAAGAGAATTTTATGAAAGCCATAGAAAGCAATGAACAAATATAAAATTTGTAAATTATGTTATAGATTCCTTTGACAATTGTCCAGGACAACATACATCGACAAATGTTTCAAAATTCTTCAAAGGTCAAAAAAAACGAGGATTTAAAAAATTGCCTTTACTATACTTGCTGTTCCAGCAACTCAGGTATTAGTTGATCGAGTCTTTTCAACACTTAAGTTTGATCTTTCTAATTTAAGAGCTAGTGAAGCTAGGAAGATATAATGCAGCTCATAAAAGATATAATGCTTATTACCTTAAACTTAGCAGCTCTTAAAAGATGTAAGTTTCAGCTATTAAATTTGACAACAAAATAACATTTTTGAAATATATAATATTTAAAAAAAATAGATATTTATAAACCGGAACTATTCTCTTATGTTCAAGCGAACCGAGGTTCGAACCAAAACCTTGGGTTCAGGGATTCCGAGAAGCAGTCCGCGAACCGAACCTTAGGCTTTACAACGGGTTTGAACCCCCGGATCGAACCTTCTGTAAAATTTTAGAGGTTTGCAGCCTTGGTCGTCAAGAGCTTACTTTCAGACAATGAACATGTAAAATTGGTAATTTTACCAGATTTCCCAAGATAACTTTTATTCGAATCTTGGTTAAATTAAGTTTCGCCCTGCAAGGAAGATGACTCTTAGTCCGAATTGATCCTTAACGATATCGGATTAATGTAGGTTTTAAGCTAAGTGAAACTAATCCATCTGGACGCCTCATTCTACACTCAAAAAAAGCATCATGATTCGGTTTTAAAAAAAACTCTTGATTTTATTTAGTTTCGCCCTAGATTTGGTAAGACGATTCGCTTGTGAAAATTCTTACCTTGAGTACGAATCGTTCTTAAATTCGAAATTGACCGTTAAAAATATAAAATAGAAATAAAATTGTTGATTCAAGGGGAATGTTTTAATTTAAGGCGATTACGTTCTTAAGCTAGGTACTCAGACACTCGAACTTTTGTGGGAGCGGAAATTGTTTGATAATTTCATGAGCCGCTCAGACAATGTAGTGTGACCAGGCAACAAAGGAAGTCACGGAGTGAAATTCAGAGATCATAGGCAATGCCAAGGTCAATTTCATGGATACATTTTGTGTGGGGCTGGAGGTATAAGCAGTGTCCTTTATTATTGTATTGGCCTACGTGAGCAGAACTTGACCACTGAGACATACTGCTGTTAGAGGCAATAATCATAACCACAAGCAGCTGCATGGACTGGCGGATCATACTCGCCGTAGGTAGGTGAACACATAGGTAGCAACGGGAGAGGCTGAAGCAACCTAAACTACCTCAGAAAGCCGGAGGAAACACTACCATAATGGGCTGTGGACACTGCAAAGGATTAGGGCTCTTTGGCCGTGGGCTGGTGTGCATACATTGGGCAATTGGCACACCAACCATATCAACGGGTGAGCCGCCGAAAAAGGTTGCCGGTATCAGAATGTATTTGATTGATTCCATAAAAATAGTTGCAACTCGCCCACTTTGATCAGCTCCACTTGTTTGTCCACCTCGCAGCTATCCAAATAACTATAGTTTTTTGTTTTTTAGTCTTCTTTGCTTTAACTTTTTCATTGCGTGCTTAATTTTCAAAGGCACCTCTGACAATTATCAAACAAGTTTCATAATTTCCTGACCCCCTTTGACAATTTATCAGCTGTTTTCGAGAAAACGAGTTGGCAGGTCCATGTTTATTGTCGAAGCAAATTGTTATTGTCTCAGTACTCGCTCAGGAAATGCACTCTGACAATTTTCGCAGGCGGACTTCCTGCGCTTTTTAATTAGATTTGCTCCGACAAAATTTCGAGTGTCTGAGTACCTAGCTTTAAACTCGAAATTGATCATTAAAAATTCAAAAATAGAAATAAAATACTTGATTCAAGAAAATAAAGTTTTCATTTAAGATCATTTCGTTCTTGATGCAAAAGAGAGCTCATATTTTAAGTACTACATACTTAAGCTCTAAGCTAACAAAAAATAAGTTTAGATCATGTTTATTTTGAACTCTAAAAGTTCTTAAAAAAAATCGCGAATTATGCTTAACTAATCCAAAACGTTCTTGAAATCAAGAATTTAGGGATTTTTAAAAACGCTCTTGGAAAGAGAAATTCCGTACTTAAGTCAAGAATTTTATGGCTTATTGAAGTTTTAAAACTTAAAATTCTTGATTCAGTCAAAATAATATATAAAATGCAATAAAGGTAAAATCGAATAGAAGTGCTTTGTCTACATGCCACGAGCAAAGTGAGAAATGATCGCCTCCACCTACTTAAGCATTGGTTTTTCGAGCCGGATGTTCGATAAAAGTAATTATCCACTCGCTCCTTGCACTAGTTGGATAATGTGTTTTTCAATCTGTGAAATCAATGCCAATTGCTACGCAGACTTTGGACAAAACCGTTCGTGTCGTTTCCGTGGTTACAGTAGTGGAGCACTCTATTTGTCAATTTTGAAATGGTCACAGTAGTGGCGCCATCTGTTGGTCGAGTTATGCAACAGCAGCGCTGCTACTGCAGGTATAGAGTATATTACAGTCGGGCTTGACCGACTTTCTTACTTTCCAATCCGAAAGTGATATCAGGGGTCGAAACCCAATAAACCCGAAACTAATATAAAGTGAAAGCTATGGAAAAAAATATAACTTATTGTTATTTAAAACATTTGTTAAAAAAAAGCTTAACCAAAAAAAATCTTTATAAAATCGATATTGAACAGGTAACATTTCAGCAGGATTTGAAAAACTGTCACCAAAATAGCAATAGCACCGAAATTTATGCTTTTGTACTTTACTTTCGTAGCTGTGCTGTTGAATAAGCATAGCACTCTAAACTGGAAGAGTTCAATAGCACACATATTTCAGTACAAGTTTAGAGTAACATTTTTTTGTTTTATAAGTATAGAAATAAAATAAAAAATTAAAAAAAAAAAAATAGAGGAAAGCTAACTTCGGCTCGACCGAAGTTTATATACCCTTGGAGCATGATAAAGTTTTAGTATGAAAAACTTTTTTTCAGACCTATCTTTTGTATGGCAGCTATACTATATAGTTGTCCGATTTCAATAAATCTCGTGGAAATTATGTGAAATCATTGAAAACTTATAAATACGAGGGTTGGGAGCGATTGCATTGAAAACAAAAAAGTTTTTCTCACTAAAACTACTTTTTGAACCGATCGTTCCTATGGCAGCTATATGCTATAGTCATCCGATCCGGCCGGTTCCGACAAATGTGCAGCGTATTTATACCAAAAGACTTCGTGCAAAGTTTGGTTGAGATAGCTTTAAAACTGACGGAGGAGATAGCATAGAAACAGACGGACAGACGGACGGACGGACGGACGGACGGACGGACGGACGGACGGACGGACGGACAGACGGACATGGCTATATCAACTCAGCTCGTCATGCTGATCAAGAATATATATACTTTATGTGGTCGGAGATGCTTCCTTCTATGCGTTACAAACATCCGGACAATTTTAATATACCCTCTCCAAGGGTATAACAAGTGAGAAAGTCGGTCAAGCCCGACTATAATATACTCTGTACCTCTCTCTCTCTCTCTCTCACTCTCTCTCTCTCTCTCCCCTCTCTCTCTCTCTCTCTAAGATTGTGCGGCGTTGGTTGTGAGAGGGTGGGTGGTGGGTGGCGGGGGTGACCGGGAGTGATTCAGATTCACTTATTTGCTCATAACTTGAGAACCGCTCGTCCGATCTTTATCATTTCTTTGGCAAATCGATACACATTCCTAATGACTAACTATCTCTAGAAGGTACAAATCATCTATCTACAAAACTGTGGGAGATATGACGTTTTTTTAAAATTGTGGGGGCGGGAGGGGGCGTGGCAAAAATTGAAAATAAACTTGATCTGCCTGCAAGTATAAGAAGCATTTGTCCCATACATGTCAAACCTCTATCTCTTACCATCTCTGAGATCTGTTTGTTCATACGGACGGACAGACAGACGGACAGACAGACGGACAGACGGACAGACGGACATGGCTATACCCACTCGGCTGTTGATGCTGATCAAGAATATATATACTTTATAGGGTCGGAAATGATTCATTCTCCCTGTTACATACTTTTGCACAAACTTAATATACTCTATGTACCTTCGGTACAGAGTATAACAAAAGATGATAAAATTATCAGACGTAAAAATGTGTAAAAGAAGTCTATATTCATGGAATGCCTGCAGCTCTTACCATTTCTGATATCTGTACGTAATTTGGATAGGAAGACAGACTTGGCAATATCGACTTTATTGATATAAAATATTGATCGCAGATTCTTCCTTCTGTCTGTTAAATATGAGCATTTCCTCAGTTACGCACGTTATATTCAAGCCCCAAATACAAATTTAACTATACTATTAGACTTAACAGACCATTCTCCTTCTTTGACATCACTTAATACATTATTTTAAGAGTTAGACATTCCGTTTTTCGGGGCTCACACCTGTGGCTGGGATGAGGAAGCTGCGTTTTGAGGGAAGACAGGTTCTTAAAGAAAATAAATTATGTGGGCAAAGTATTTATAAATATTATCAAAGACACTACACATAGTAGATGCCGCGCCTCACACTAACTTTTTATTTATCGTTTTGAAGCTGGCATGGGGCACAAGCGAAAAAATCTAAAAATAACAGAAGCCTTTCACAGCTGCCAAGGTCAATTTAGTTTCGATTCTCAAAATAATACCTGGACTGCTCAAAGATTACGATGAGAAAATTATATTTAACGCAGACGAAACTAGCCTTTATTATAAAGCAGTGCCTAGTTCGACATTTCTACCGGTTGAACAACCCAAACTGAATTTGCTCTTTATTTGCAACTTATCTGGCTTTAACAAAAAAGTCGTTGCTATAGGTAAAGCCAAAGCTCCTCGTTGTTTTAAAAACGCAAGCCTTCCATTAACATACTATTATGGTAACCAAAAAGCATGGATGGCCGGAGACATATGGGAAAAAATCATTGTAGAACTGGATCAAGAAATGATAAATAAAAGTCGAAAAATTGTATTGTTCGTTGATAACGTGGCTTGTCATAAAGATGTGCAACCTATCAAGAACGTGAAAATTGAATTTACGCCGCCTAACACGACGGCTGTGCTACAGCCTTTAGATGAAGGAATTTTTTATTCAAAGTGGAATACAGACGAATTTTGGTTAAAAAACAATTGGGTGCTTTGGAACGCAGTAAATTTATTCGCTATAGGATGCTCTTTTTTATGTAGACAATGCATGGCAATTGGTTAAACTGACAACAATTTATAATTGTTTTAAAAAAGTAAGTAGCGCAATTTGAATCTGAAACAACAAATTTTTAATTTATGTTACCGTTTCAAGCAGGATTTGTCGAGTATGATCAGTTTGAAAATGATATTGTTAAAGAATCCAATGAAATGGAACTAACCGAAGTTTTAGAATCATACTACAACTGGACGGATTATGTGAAACGTGGATCAGAATCTTGATTGTTGTGGGGCAATGACTGCTGACGAAATTGTTCACTCTATATAAAACGACAACATTCAAGAAAATGAGTGCAGTAGTGAGGATGAATCGGATGATTCACAGTTACCATCAATTAAAGATGATTTTTGCTCTATTTAAACATTGGAAATGTTGGCTAGAAAATATAAATGGGATGAAGCCTACACACTTTCTCGTTTAGAAGAAAATTTGCTGGTGCTTAGTACAAAAAAATATGTTCAAAAGAAAATTACGGATTTGATGCTTGCTGGCTCGAGGTCAAGAAGAAAAATCTCAGTTTGTGGTTGTTTCAATATATTTCGGAATACTGATTGAACTCCACGTTAGACTGTACAGACGTGTTAAATAATTGTCCCTGAAGACGGATGCCGATGTGCATCCGAAATATATTGGAAACAAACACAAACTGAGTTTTTTTCTTCTTGACCTCGAGCCAGCAAGCATCAAATTCTACAATTAGAAAGGTCGCTAACCAACAACTCGAAATTACGGACTCACTTACTTCAGGACTGGCATGACTAAAAAAGAGTGTGTGTTATGGGACGCACGGTACGAGCGAAGCGCTTTACGTTCATACAACGGACTTAAGTAATGGCAAAAATACACCTTTTGGATTCTGTATAAATAAATGTTATATAATTTTCAAAATAATTGGTCACTGTCAAGTCGCTATTAAGTCACTGTAAAGTCACTGTTAAGTCACTGTTAAGTTACTGTTAAGTCACTGTTAACTCACTGTTAAGTCACTGTTAAGTCATTGTTAAATCACTGTCTAACAGATAACAGTATATTTTATCTAGCACAAAATTCAAAAATTGACCTCAATGCAGCCACTCTCTGGTGATCCCCACCAAATCCCTACCACATCTCGTCGAGATCCCCACCTGACCCACCCCAGATCCCCACCAGATCTCTCCCGGATTCCCACATGATCTTCTTCAGATCCCCACCAGATCTTCACCAGATCTCCAACAGATCCCCACCAGATCCCCACCACATCTCGTCGAGATCCCCACCTGATCCTCACCAGATCCCCACTAGATTTAAACCAGATCCCTCCAGATCTCCATCAGATCACCACCAGATCACCACCAGATCACCACTAGATCCCCAATAGATCCCCGCCAGATCTCCACCAGATCCCCACCAGATCCCCATCAGATCCCTACCAGCTCCTGACCTGATCCCCACCAGACCTAAACCAGATCCCCACCTGACCCATCCCAGATCGTCACCAGATCCCCACCAGATCACCACCTGATCCACACTAGATCCTCACCAGATCCACACCAGATTAGCACCAAATCCCCGCCAGATCCCCACCAAATCTTCACCTGATTTCCACCACTTCCACCTCACACTATCCCACTCCACACACAACCCACCTGCTTCTACTGCAAAGATAAAAGCTGCTGACTTTGCAAATACAAAACACAAAGAGAGAATTAACACCCAAAAAAACTGTCGCAAAGACAAAATTTTTCAAGATTTACTCCCCCAGTCTGATGTCCATAAAGAATTCGCTCTAAAAAATACTCTTTTTGACTTAATGATGCAGAAATATTCTCTGTATCTTGTTCTATAATGTGTAAAATTTTCATAATGATATTTTTTTTATACTTTCTAAGTGAGATGAAAATATGTAGCTATTTCATTTAACAGGTTCATTTTCATGTTAATGCAAATGCGTCATATCTCAGTTGTTTTGCAGTCAATATCGCTCAAAGATCCTTTATCTTTCAGTTAGAACATCTTCTTTTCAAATTTTCTAATAAACATTTTAAATTAATAATATTTTACTATATTAGCTCAAAACTAAAAGAACTATTTTTCTGGGTTAAATCCATTGAGAACTTTAATCTCTTTTTTCACAAAATCGATTATTTTGAGTTATACCAGTCCTTAGTTCTGTGAGTGAAAAGCTTCAACTTTAACGTTATGAAAAAAATTGCCTAAATATTTATCAACATCTTCTTAAATCTCTTCCTTATTAAAACCCTACACACAGAGCCTGAACAAAACATTCATAAATATAATAATCTTTCGCGCACAAAAAAGAAAAAGCAAGCAAAACAAGCACCAAACAAAAACTTCAATAAGTTAAAGCCAAAACAAAAACATTAAGTTAATTTATTTTTGGATTATTTTTAGTAGACTCTTGAAAACATCAAAAACATGTCTCGGTCAATACTCGTAAGTTTTTTTCTGTATATTTTTTTTCTTGAGCAATTAATACGTGAGCAAACTGGAAAATATGTCAGACAGGGCTTGCGACAGTGGCACGGGGGGAGGGGGAGTCAAGTGCAAAACAATGTTAAACTGATGTATTGTTTGAGGGTAGGAGTAACTGGTAAGACGATCCAAAAGAAATAAAACAAAAAAAAAACCAAACCCAAACCAAACGAAACTTTTTGGAGAGTGCAAAAAAACTTGGTCCGGTAGCTGTTGAAGAGATGTTTTGGAAGTAGCAAAGCGCAAAAGGAAAACCGTATTTTGCAATTGTGAAATCCAAACACGCCTCTCACATTGTCACATTCGACTTGAGTCTGTTCTATACTTAGCACAAGACGAGGGTCGTTGTCGTCGTAATTATCTTTGCCATCATCATTATGATTAGTGTCTAGCACACACACACACACACTCACACTCACATTTTGCACTGCATAATAAATTGTGGGCTGAGTTTTTAACATTGTCGAAAATCTGCTCATATTTCAAGCAACCAAGCGGAAATCCTTCTCCCCTTCTCCAACTCAGAGCATAAATAATACTTGCAGCTCACATTTTTGCAGCTCGTTAAATAGGCGACAGAGTTTGAGGTTATTGTTGTTGCCCCGCACTGAAATGTTAGCCATAGACAGTTTTTTTTTTTTTGTTGGCCGAGTTTGGGTTGCAGTTTGTGTGAAAAAGTTTTAATTGGATGCTTATTATACAAATTTACTTCGGTTTTTGTATACTCGTTGTGGTCAAAAGCAAAGTTGGAGAGCTAGATAATGGCTTATTGAGGCTTATCGGGTGTTTGAAAATGAATAAAATGGACACTGAAGTTGATTGAAATCCAACCAAAAGGCGCTACAAAAGCAAAGAACTTTTTGCCTTCTGGTATTAACTTGAGACGAAATGCCGAAGCAATAATAAAGAACGAAAAAGTAAAATCACAGCCTTCATCTCCTACTGCAAGTACAGAGTATATTACAATCGGGCTTGGCGTACACAATTCAATAAACCTTTTGTATATTCTTTCTTACAGACCTCCCATAGAGTTGAATTCTAAACTCAATTTTCAGTTTTGTTTTTTTTTCTGCAAATTCTTCTTGCAATTTTCCTCAATGCAGACATCTGAGACACGAACTGCATATCAAACATTTTGCCCAGACGTTTCGTATTTAAATCCCCAGCACTTCATGAATGCCGAGTAGAAATCGATGTATTCACGGAAGTCGTAAATCGTCTCCCCGGAGACAAGACTGACCGACCGAAAGTCGAAGGCAACAACTTCAGTGCCAAATGTCATAGTGTGAAGTGGATGTAAGAAGAAGGGCTATTTATATGGAAATATCAAACGAATGCATTGGATACATTTCAGTATGTTTATTTATAGAGCCCCTAACCCATTAAGAGAATCTTTCTGTTATGGTTCAATAGCTTTCATCTTTGACCGACAGCTGGTAGCCGCTCACAATGCCTGCCAATTCATCAAAAACAAATGGAAATGCTTCTCCAGATGCTGTCTTTCAACGCTCTATTACTTACTTATATGGCACTTAGAAGAAACCCACGAAATGCCACACATTCGTACAGATTTAAGTGAAACTGTTACAAAAATGTGTTTGCATATTTAGCAAGAGTCGCCGCTCAAGTGGCTGATAACTGAAAACCCAGGAACTGAAACACAAATTGAAAATTGAATTTCTCTCTCTCTCTCTCTCGCTTGTTCGTTGTGGAAAATGTTTATGAAAAAGTCGTACCCAGGGCTTGTTGGTCATGATGTTGAACATGTGTTGACAACAGAAAGGGGGAAAAACAAACGAGAACAACCTCAACTGAGAGCACAAAATCCATACGAATTGCAATCGAAACCAAACGGAAGTGAGACAACTTCTGTTTAAGATTTCTCTCTTTCATTCTGAATACCCCTTATTTCTAGCAGCTCAGATGGCTGAGCTCTGAATTGTTGTTTAAAATGTAAATAAACCAGGTTTCATTAAAATTTTTGTTAAGTAGTTTAAAGCGCGAAGGCAAATGCATCTACTTAACTTTCCGATCAAATATAGGATGTCAGTTGTTGCATAAATTAAGAATCATTATTTGAACACGCTACCATTAAAAACATTTTTTATACAGCTACATATATATATTAATGCAATTTATAATATCATATTTTAGCAACAGCTTTTAGCAACATTTATGTTCCAGCAACAATGCTGCATCAACATTTACTGCCGAGACCGTAACCGGTTACTGAGAAACAAACATAGCATTAACATTATGTCAAGATAACAGAACAAGCAGTTAAAATTCAGCTTTATGATAAAGCTAATAAACCGTACTATTCACAGATTTAAACAACGATAGGGAATTTTTATGTTCAAGACAAACAAATTTTTGCCGAATAAATGGTTAGCAGTGGTTGATACCCCATGTCCCACACGGGATTGGAACTCGAAGTACACTGGAAAAAAAATCAATCCATTCGGGAACAACTTAAGCCAAAGGGGTTATAAAAATGGGTTAATGGGTAAGTGTGCAGCCACTCTTATGACTTGGCTCTCTAAAACAGTCCGCTTCGAATTAATTGAAGCTAACTCGTAAATCTCTCGAAAAAATCGTCGGTGCCACAAAACTTCGAGAGATTTCATTTCCTTATTAGAAAATCTAGTTAGAACACCAGATGTTCCAATTGAAGTTCCATCTGTAAAAACAGAGCTAAATCTCTCGCAAAAAAATTTCCCCTTTTTTATACCCCTGGAGAGGGTACATTAAAATTGTGTGGATGTTTGTAACGCACAGAAGGAAACATCTCCGACCACATAAAGTATATATATTCTTGATCAGCATGACGAGCTGAGTTGATATAGTCATGTCCGTCTGTCCGTCCGTCCGTCTGTCCGTCTATTTCTATGATATCTACTCCGTCAGTTTTAAAGCTATCGTAACCAAACTTTGCACGAAGTCTTTTGGTACAAATACGCTGCACATTTGTCGGAACTGGCCTGATCGGATGACTATAGCATATAGCTGCCATAGGAACGATCGGTTGAAAAAGTAGTTCTAGTTAGAAAAAATTTGTTGTTTTCAACGTTACCGCTACCAACCCGCGTATTTATAAGTTTTCCATGATTTCACATAATTTCACCGAGATTTATCAAAATCGGACAACTATATAGTATAGCTGCCATACAAAAGATAGGTTTGAAAAAAAGTTTAAGTATGAAAAACTTTTTTGTTTTCAATGCTATCGCTCCCAAACTCGTTACTGATCATTATGATTTTTGTTTTTAATGGTAGCGTGTTTGTACGTTTCAGTTATAAATATTATCTGTCTCAACACAATTTTAGAGAGGTTGATCAAAATCGGATGAATATATATTGTATAACTGCCATATAAAGAACTGGCAGAAATATATCGTGCTCCAAGGGTATATAAACTTCGGTCGAGCCGAAGTTAGCTTTCCTCTAATTTTGTTATTTGTTTTCTCTCATTTTTACCGTTCTTTCAAATAGTAATCGCAAAGTTTTTTTAGCTCTACTGTTTCTATGCGTTTGTTTATCTATATAGATATTATTATTGTAACAATCAATTAAAAAAATATCTCATAATTAAAATTTACCAATTTTTAGATTGATATAGCTTAAATAAGTTTTTCATTATTGGTCACCCTTGGTATTTATCGTGGCTTAGTGTTGTCGTAATCAGTCATTCAGTGTTGTCATAATCATGGTACTGTAGTTATGTGTGGCCTTTTGTGGCCTTTGAAAGCAGTTTCTTAAGCACTTAGCGGTTTTATTACCATGCTGATCCTTCAGCTGCAAATTAAATTGCACGCAGTAATCCTGGCACGATTTTTTACTTGGTTGGGAGTAAAGTTTGTTTGATTTGTGATCCGCAACGGTCTTTTTCCGCGATTTGATGATTTGTCAGTCACGGAAAGTGGTTTGAAACATTCTTTATGATCTTCACTATATTCTTAAACATTGTTCATCCAAGGTATTTATGGCGGTTCGGTATTGTCCAAATCATGTTAATGTAGTTATGGGTGGTCATTTGTGCTCTTAGAAATCAGTTTCTTAAGCACTTAGCGGTTTTGTTACCATGCAGATCCTTCAGTTGCGAATTGCGCTTATGCATTAATCCTGGCAAGGTTCTTTACTCGGTTGGGCATAAAGTTTTTTTGTCTTTATTAATATTTTTATAATCTTCGCGATTTAATAAGTCGTCAGCCGAGTGCCGGCTGCTGGCTTCCAAACTGTTCCACCAAAATTAAACCTATCTAATTTTGTTACTTAGATCCTTGGAGAGGGTATATTAAAATTGTCCGGATGTTTGTAACGCACAGAAGGAAGCATCTCCGACCACATAAAGTATATATATTCTTGATCAGCATGACGAGCTGAATTGATATAGCCATGTCCGTCCGTCCGTCTGTCCGTCTGTTTCTATGCTATCTCCTCCGTCAGTTTTAAAGCTATCTCAACCAAACTTTGCACGAAGTCTTTTGGTACAAATACTCTGCACATTTGTCGGAACCGGCCGGATCGGATGACTATAGCATATAGCTGCCATAGGAACGATCGGTTGAAAAAGTAGTTCTAGTGAGAAAAACTTTTTTGTTTTCAATGCTATCGCTACCAACCCTCGTATTTATAAGTTTTTTATGCTTTCACATAATTTCAGCAAGTTTTATGCAAATCGGGAAACTATATAGTATAGCTGCCATACAAAAGATAGATCTGAAAAAAAGTTTTAGTATGAAAAACTTTTTTGTTTTCAATGCTATCGCTCCCAAACTCGTTATTGATCAATATAATATGATAACACATAATTCTGTTAAGTCCTGTCCAAATCGGATGACCATAGCATATAGCTGCCATAGGAACGATCGGTCGAAAAAATAGTTTTAGTGAGAAAAACTACTTTGTTTTCAATGGTAGCGTTTTTGTACGTTTCAGTTATAAATATTATCTGTCTCAACACAATTTAAGAGACTTTGATCAAAGTCGGATGAATTTATCGTATAGCTGCCATATAAAAAACTGGTAGAAATATATCATGCTTCGGTCGAGCCGAAGTTAGCTTTCCTCTATTTTTTTTATTTTATTTTGTACGGTTCTACGATTATAATCGTAAGATGCTACGATGCCGACTTCCACTCGGCACCGTAAAAAGGAGTACAATAATGCACTCGCACACAAGTATCGTGGCATCGTTAAAATGATTACTTTTACCTGTAATCATACGGTGCCAGAATCACTCGTGCAGATCTCTAATCTATTTATAAATTTGTAGAAAAAAATGCGGTTGTAAGGGGCTATCTCCGCTGCATACGTTTTACTTTTCTATAAATAGGTTCCTCAAAAATTAAAAATTATTCAAAAAAATCGGTAAATGGGCCAAAATGTGTGTTTGAACGCCAATTTCATATTGTTTTTGTGTCATTCTGTATAACGGAACATTTTATGATAGACAAATTAAATTCATTTATGGAATTATCTCTGAACCCCACAAAATCAAAAAATCTAGTTGTGTTAAATTTCAGCTGATTATATAATTTGATGCTCAGAGGTCGATTATTGATCAGCTTGTATGGCAAGTGGCGCCATCCTGTTGAATACAAAGGTCGTCAACATTAATGGCGTCGAATTGAGGTCATGAAATATTGGTGAACAATGGTTTTTCAGCGGTCGCCATTAATGGTAATGGCGTTTATACCATTGTCTTCAAAGAAAAATGGCGCCAATTATGCCACAAAGCCAATCGACACCAAACAGTTTCCCGAATAAAAATTTGCACTATTTCGGACACATAGCACTGACTTTGAAAATAAGTTTTTACACTCAAAAAAAAATCAATCCATACGTGATCAAATCAATCCCAAGCCGATCAGAAAAAGGATTGAGTTGATCCGACTTTTTTGATCCCAGGAAAGATCACAAGTATACCGGGGTAACCTTTACGAGATTGAATTAGCAAAAAAATTATTTAGTCCCACATGGCGTAGGACATCCTTATCAACTTCAAACTTGGTTTATTTAAGACTTCTGAAAAAAACAAATAAATATAAAAATTGTTGTGCTCAACTGGGACTCGAACCCACGACCATACGCGCACTCTGAACATGAATGGAATGGCATTTCATCGCACACCACCAACTCCATCGGTTGTTGCTGCATGACTAAAAGGCTACTTATATATCTTCGCTCTCGCTCTCAAATTTGTGGACATGTGATCTCGAAAGGGATTGAAGTAAGCACATTTGGAATGATTCAAGTTCGAAAGGCATGGGTCAATCCTTATAGGATTGAATTGTGTAGAATATCCTGAAAGTCGAGATTGAATTTTCAAGCTCATTCCGGGCTTACTCCAAGATTTAAAAGATTAAAAATATCTCGACTTTTTTTTCTGTGTAATATTTCTAAGAGTTCTTGAAGTGAAAGCGTATTTATTTATTGAATCGGGACTTATGGAAAATGAGCTGTTAAAATATAAGTTTTGCAGCAACGATCACTCCAGAGGCTCACGCGCTCTAAGGCGACAGCTGTAACGCAAATTAAGGCATATTGTATGAAAACTAATTGTATGAAAAACTAATCGTTTTGTTAATGTTGCTTTTGTTTGTTTTGTTTTTTTGCACGCTCACTGAAAAAAACCAAGAAACATTTCGTGCTTTATATTAATCTACAACGTGTTCGAACATATCGACCCCTGTGCGCGAAAACATCGTATGTGCCAAAAACAGATTTTGAAGGAGAACGTTTTCTCTACTTTTCGATGTGGTGGCTGGCAATATCGTTAACAAACTTCAGATAAGCAACAATTATTAACTTGTTTAACTAAACTCAAAACCGTTTTGGTGAAAAAAGCCCACTTTCCTCTGCTGTTAGCTGAACAGCGAAATTGCCTATTTTGAAAAAACTTATGTAGAATAGAAAATCGTCAGGTATTGTTTCAAGGAAATGGCGAAAATGTTCCGTAATAAGACAACTCGTGGATAAAGTAGCTTCGTACCTTCTAGAAATACCTTCTAGAAATATTTAGTAATTAGCAAATACATACGAGAAAGGCAAAGCTAACTTCGGCTGTACCGAAATTTTGATACACTTGAAATAGCTTGTCTCAACGGTTAGCGACTTCGACCAAACTTCGCAGATCAGCTTAAAAACATTACATATTACCCATGACCGTGTTTAAGAGCAGTAATATTGAGAACAAACCAGTTTTTCTTACTAAAATCCATTTTCCGAACGAACATTTGTATGGCAGCTACAAGAAGTAGTCATCCGATCCGGTCGCGGTTCCGACATATTAGCAGCGTGCAGTAAAAGAAGACTCTGTGCAAAGTTTCAGATCGATAGCTCCAAAACTGAGGGACTAGTTCGGTGAAACAGACAGACGGACAGACCAGCGGACAGACATTAATCGACTCAGCTCGTCGTGCTGTCAGGATATATACTTTGATGTTTCATAATATTATTCCAAAATTCAAAAAAAAAATTAAATTTAAAATAATTTTTAAATTTTAAAATATGTTTTTAGGTACCCTGATTTAATTTAAGACAAATTTTTGGGTTTTTACAGCGCTGGCTCAAGGTCAATGGTTGATATCAATTTAATGCGATCAACACAATTCAACAGAGATAGCTCGCAACATTACATCGGAATAGCATTTGGTATGTCTGGACAATACTGTTTCGGAATTCATCCCCGAATCATCATCAGCAGACTTCTATGCTTATTCACACTCCAACCATGGTATTCTTTTCTATTTAAATGACGATTACGCCAAATAAAGACTTGAGAATTTTACATTTCTAAATCCAAGCCCCGACTATTTCTGTTATGAAGTGGTCAGCCTGAAAGTATACCATGTTTTATGAAGGAGTGTCCAATGTTATGTTGTTTAGCTAAAACTGCGTTTATATCTTTGGCTGCTGCCAGAATCTGAACTTCGTTCAGTGATAGTTCTGGCGCCAATGACGAGAAATACACAAGGTATTTCGGTTTGTTTGTTTTTAATAGGGAAACCGTTTAGGTTTTTATTACAAACATTAATGGCGTGCCGTCCATTATTTATACATATAAGGGTTTTAGTGACCTGCATTGATTTTAGTCAAAGTTTTTGTGCTTTTCTTTATTTGGCGTAATCGTCATTTAAATAGAAAAGAATACCATGGTTGGAGTGTGAATAAGCATAGAAGTCTGCTGATGAGGATTCGGGGACGAATTCCGAAACAGTATTGTCCAGACATACCAAATGCTATTCCGATGTAATGTTGTGAGCTATCTCTGTTGAATTTTGTCGATCGCATTAAATTGTTATCAACCATTGACCTTGAGCCAGCGCTGTAAAAAGCACAAAAACTTTGAGTAATTAGCAAAAATAAATCGATTTGCCGAAGAAATGATAAAGATCGGATGAACGGTTATGAGCAAAAAAGTGAAGCAAACCTAAACAAATGTTGCATACTTTTCGGATGGTCACACTAAGGAACGCAGAAACACTGTTAAACAAGTTTTTCATGAGTAACGGGTATATCGAAGAAGAGCCAACTTTAACTTACGCTCTCGTTGACTATGCATTCGTGTTTACTGGGTCCTCCTGGATGGGACCTAAAATTGGTTAACAAAGTAAGCAAAGAGATGGTACCAAATTCTTTGTCTTATACAAAAAACTTTTTAGGTCAAAACAATTCGTGCTTGGTAGCCATCTTTGTACTTTTAGCAACAATTAATTTTCTTTCGGCCTAAATGTTTTAGTGATGTATTTTTAAATTATACATCATATTTGTCATATTTTTCAAAAATAAACATTTTAATACTTTTAATTTATAAATATTTTTGGACTGCGAGCTAGATAAGGTTGTATTTTAAACCTAGATGGCGCAACAATAGATAGACGGCGCTAGCTGATGTTGAGTTGGCAAGTTGGATTTGGTTGATACGGCAGCCTTAGACAGCCTTAAAACAAATTAAATATTTAGTTCATTTGATGCAACCTTTCCAAAAAAAAGAATGTTATTTACGTATCCAAAATTAATTTTGCTTATCAAAATTGAAAATGGGAATGGGAAAAAAGGAATCGGAAGAGATTTCTGAAAGTCGACAATTGGTATTGAGTTGGAAGAGATTTCCGTGACACCTCCGAATTTTTTGCTTGTTAAATAATGAGGCTTCTGTTAACTTCCCACCGTTTCTTTTTTTATAATTTTCTACAAATTAATTGGAAGCTTTCTTATTCTGCGTGCTGTTCTTTACAATGATTGCCTTTTGTTGTCTGTACTCTTGATTATTATTATTATTATCAGTAAGACTTGCTTAATCGTTTCACTTGAAGGCCAACAAACAGACTTTTTTAGTTCATTAAATCGTCTGACTGTTTGGTCTTTCTATATTATGTAACACGCAGAGACAAGATTCACATAAATTATAAAGAAAATTTAGTTGAGGCAGCATTTTTCCATTCTGGCCCCATTTGTAGCTCATGCAAATTGTCACATGAATATGAATGCAATTTTATTTATTTTTTTTTGTTATTGTTGTCCAACGAGGCATCAAGAGCCCGCAGGAGACATGCAAAATATGTTAAATATATGTGCAAGCATACATACGCGCATATAGTTCGAAGAGGGGGACAAAATTGAAACATTTCTCTATGCGTTACGCCACATTTGAGGCAGTTTTGTTGAACGAAAGCTGGCTCCGGTCTTTGCCCTGGTCACAGTCGGGCCTGGCATTTGGCATTCACTTGAGAACAACTAAGCGAATGCGGGTTGAAAACTATACAACACAAAACAGAAACAGCAACAAATACAGGAAAAAAACAAAATTAAAATTGGCATGAGCTGCCAATGAATTTTTCGCAATGGGGCAATGTCAATGCACTTTTGTCGCGTACAAAAATAGGCAAGGCAATCGGAACGAGAGAGAGAGAGGGGGACAAGGGTAAAGAGTTGAATCCATCTAAGTGGAACGTTTAAAAATTAAATAAAAATGATCGAAACCGTTTTAGAATTCAATTGGCCTGGCGTATTTTGTACGACTTGAGCTGATGAGAACGTGACTTTTATTGATGGAGTTTAGTTTTAAGTTTTTTTTTAAGTGGTCAATAGAAACATTCTGCACTGAAACTATTTTATGTATTTGTCAATGACCATTGGCAGCTGAGAAAATATTCATTTTTGTTCGGCCGTTGCCGACGCAACTCATTGAAAACATTTCTGGCAACTGTCAAGTTTTTCTTCTAAACACGAAATGTTGCAGCAACAATGTTGCGCAGCCAAGCCGGCCTCGTGGTTAAAATGAAAACAAAAACAAAACAAAACACAAACAAACAAACAAATGTAAAATCGATACTTCCTTCCTTCCTCAGGTAAGTCTCAACTTAAGTGGGGACAAGAAAAATCAATAAAACAAAAGCAAGGCTAAGCCTCAAAGCCGGCCGCAGGACTCAAACAATAGACACGTACGAGGCTCAAGCAGCAACCCCGCAAAAGTAGATCTTATCGTACATACGACCAGGTGCAGCCTTCCAAATAAAATGTGTTAATAGAAATTGCCTTTGTTGTTGTTGTTGTTGTTGTTTGTTGTTTCTTTACCCATCTAATACTTTGAAAACAGGAAATCAAAGCGTGACAGAAATTTATAAATGCTTTTTAAAGCCTCCAACCCCACACAGTTTCTGACTTCTTTCACTTAATGGTTTGCTGCCATTGTTATTGTTGTTGTAAATCAAAGTTGTTAATTTTATTAAAGGCAGGCTAATTGTTTGCTATGACTTTGGCATACAAAAATTTTGGAAAAGTGTTTTTTTTTTTTAATTTATAAATTCTCAGGCGATACGTGCTTAAAAGGTGGAATTGGATTTGGTATGACTAGAATTGGGCGCCAACAATGTGTATAGAATTGAGTATGAGACTCGCTGCTTTAGAGATGAACGACACATTTTTGTGAATTTTTTTTATTTAAAACAATACTTTAAAAATAATAATTTTATTCTATTCTTTTCATTACAGGTAACAAATTCTTACAATAGTTTCGATATTCTAAAATTACTCCCACTTACACGTTTATACAAAGGTATGTTAATAAGTTATTATCCTAATATTGGAACAATTAAATTATTTACTAGTTAAACCCGCCGCGTCTTTGTCCGCGTCCAACATTTAAAGAAATTGTGTCTTAAAGACAGTTTTGAGTTCGCAGCTTGAAAAAATTAAAAAAAAATTTTTGGGTGGAAAAAGAGGGGGAAAAGTTTAAAAATTAGCTTTTTCATGGCTAGATTACTTCACAGCTGGCGCCAATAGCTGGCAAAGGTGACCGGATGTGTAAAATCCTATTTTCTAAAAAAAAAAAGAAAAAAAAGAAGTAATTCGTAAAAAGAAGAAAAAAAAATAACTGCGCCGAAGTTTTATACCCTTGCAAATATTTTTAATACATTGAGAGTTTAAGAACGCCAGCATTAAAACAAACAATTTTTCTAAATAAAACCCAATTTTCGACCGCTAGTTCCTATGACAGCTATAACATATAGTAATCCGGTTTTAGCCAAAACTTCCAAATCTTTGTAAAAGCGCATAATATTAATAATTGCTGAAGTGAGACACGTTAACATTAAAAACAAAAAAGTTTTTCTCATTAAAACCCACTTTTCGACCGATAGTTTCTATGGCAACTATAAGGTATAGTCATCCGATTTTGACCAAAACTTCCAAAATCTTTGTAAAAGCGCATAATATTAATAATTGCTGAAGTGAGACACGTTAACATTAAAAACAAAAAATTTTTCTCATAAAAAACCCACTTTTCGACCGATAATTCCTATGACAGCTATATGATATAGTCCTCCGATTTTGACCAAAACTTCCAAATCTGTATAATAGCGTTTAATATTAATAATCGCTGATGTGAGACACGTTAGCATTAAAAACCAAAAAATTTTTCTCATAAAAACCCACTTTTCGACCGATAGTTCCTATGAGAGCTATAAGATATAGTCATCCGATTTGGACAAAAACTTCCTAATCTATGTGAAAGCGTATAGAATTAATAATTGCTGAAGTGGGAGCCGTTAACATTAAAAACAAAAAGTTTTTCTCACAAAGACCCACTTTTCGACCGATAGTTCCTATGGCAGCTATAAGATATAGTCATCCGATTTGGACAAAAACTTCCTAATCTATGTGAAAGCGTATAGAATTAATAATTGATGAAGTGGGAGCCGTTAACATTAAAAACAAAAAGTTTTTCTCACAAAGACCCACTTTTCGACCGATAGTTCCTATGGCAGCTATAAGATATAGTCATCCGATCCGGTCGGTTCCGACATATTAGCAGTGTGCAGTAAAAAGAAGACTCTGTGCAAAGTTTCAGCTCGATAGCTTTAAAACTGAGAGACTAGTTTGCGTAGAAACAGACAGACAGACGGACAGACGGACGGACAAAGCTCAATCGACTCAGCTCGTCACCCTGATCAAGAATATATATAGTTTATAGGGTCGGAAATGAATATTTCTATGCGTTGCAAACTTCTGGGCAAAAATACCCTTTGCAAGGGTATAAAAACGGAGTAAATAATGTGTAAAAAAAAAAAAAAACCGTAAAAACCCTCCTTATAATATAGGTAAGCGTTAATTGTTTTTAAAAATAACCTTTGAAAGATCCATGATATCGAAAACTCGGAGATATTATTATCGTTTTTTTTCGATATTGTTTCAGAAGTTGCCCACACTCAATCCCTCATAAATTCTTTGGTTTTCAATCGATTATAGTATTTCTATTTGGTAAAACTCGAACCTTAAAATTTTAAACAATTCAGAACCGTGAATCGGAGCACCAAAGAAATTATATGGCTTGCAACCCTGGTACAAATAGAACCTTCTTTTTTATACCCTTGAGTGAACCCTCTGCTCAGCGAATTTCAATTAAAGGCAGGTCCGTTCAATCACCTTAAAATGTATTGGAACCAGAAGGCACTTTCCAATCCTATTCTCCCTTTTACATTGGTCTATCTATTTCTATTTTTAGCTTAAAGAGAACATTTACAGTAAGTCTGGGCTAAAGCTTGCCCATTATTCAGAGTTTGTGAACGTTTTGAAGCGAAATTCTACTAAAGGCAGTGTGTTTCAAATCCTCAAGTAAGAAGAAGGTGCAAAATATCCTTAATTTGATAGTTTGATTATGTATACGTATTTAATTTAAACAGATACAAATTATATCCTATTGAAAATTTCCCTCAATATTGATATGGGAAAGGGAAAAACATTATCATCCGAAGAAACAGCCAAAATCCTTGCTTACAAGGATACTGACATGTCTAATAGGCAAATTGCCATTAAATTGAAAAGATCTCCATCTGCAGTGGATAATGTAATCAACTTAAAGCAGAAATAAAAATACAAATCGATCAAATAATAATAATCAAAAGATTTCTTCTCGTGTAAAATCCGCTATAATTCGGGCTGGCTTACAAAAAAATGCAACTACTTCGCAAATAAGAGCTGACTTACAATTACCTGTTACTAAGCGTCGTGTACAACAAATTTTATCTGGAAGTAATCGGCTAATTTGAAAGAAAATGAAGTCTAAACCAGCTTTAAAGGAATCGCATAAAGTTGCAAGATTGAAGTTTGCCGAAAAACACATGTCATGGACCGATCAATGGAAAAAGGTAATATTTTCAGACGAGAAAAATATCAACCTTGACGGTCCAGATGGTTTTAATTATTACTGGCACGATTTGAAGAAGCCCGAAGCGGAACTTTGGAGTAGGTTCGTTAATGATATGGGCTGGTTTTAGTTACTATGGAAGGACCCCCATATGTAAAGTGAATGGGCGTATATACTCGGAAAAGTATATAACTATGTTAAAGGTAAAACTGGCTATACAGCTCCTCAACGGGGCCAAGCCAAGCTTCTCTCAATCTCTTGGCGTGTGTGCTTTAAATTTTTCGCACAAGAGAAAGGGACCTACAGTTTAACGCCGGATCCGAACGACAAAGTTTGAGAAATTGCTTTTTCATGGATAGTTACTTCACAGCTGGCGCCACTAAGCTGGTGAAGGTGACCGTATGTGTAAAAGCTAGTTTCTAAAGAAAGAAAAAACTTTTTATTATTAGATGTTCAGAGGCGGGATCGAACCCACGACCTCCCGCCCAGCAGTCCAGCACACTAACCACTGGACCACAGACGGCACAAGCCGTCATATACTATGTTGGATGAAGTATTAATAAACTTTTTGAATCAGCAACCTATTTCAGACACCATTTTTCAGCAGGATAACGCTGCCAATTGGTTTCAGGAGAAGCAGATCGATGTTATGAAGTGGCCAGCACGTTTCCCAGATCTAAATCCTATAGAGAACATGGGGGGAACTAAGCACGACGTGTCTATGCTGGTCATCGTAAATTCGAGTCGGTGGAAAAGCTTAAAATTGCTATAGTCAATGAATGGGCCAAAACTCATACTTCTGAGTTTCAAAAGGTCATAGACTCAATGCCAAAACGAATTTTTGATGTGATTTTAAAATCTGGAAGCTGGACTCACTATTAATCATCATTTTCTTCGACAATAATATGTATATTGTTTTTTTGCCGTATAATTCAAAATAATTTGTTTGTTGATTTGTAGTATTAAGATATTTGTTGAACTAATATCGTTTTTCACTTTATTATTTAATAAAAATTTTATTAATTTCTCATCTAATTTCCCATAAAACATAAAATATCCATGTGCCTTTAATTGAATTTCGCTGAGTTTATATTAAAATTGTACAGATGTTTGTAACGCACAGAAGGAAGCATCTCCGACCGCATAATTATATTATGTATTCTTGATCAGAATGACGAGCTGAGTCGATTAAGCTTTGTCCCTCCCTCTGTCCGTCTCTCTGTTTCTACGCGAACTAGTCCCTCAGTTTTGAAGCCATCGAGCTGAAACTTTGCACAGAGTTTGTTTTTTACTGTACGCTGCTAATATGTCGGATCTTACCAGATCGGATGACTACTTCTTGTAGATGCCATAGCAATGTTCGTTCCCAAAATGTGTTTTAATGAGAAAAACTGTTTTGTTCTTAATATTACCGCTCTCAAACACGCTCATGGGTAATACATAGGTAATGTTTTTAAACTGATCTGCGAAGTTTCGTCGAAGTCGCTAACCGTTGAGACAAGCTTTTTCAAGTTTATCAGATCTTCGGTATAGACGAAGTTAGCTTTGCCTTTCTCGATTTAGATTTAATCTGACTAGTTTTCATAATCTGGCTCAGAGTTCGTTTAAATAAAACGAGAAAGGCAAAGCTAACTTCGTCTGTACCGAAGTTTTGATACACTTGAAATAGCTTGTCTCAACGGTTAGCGACTTCGACCAAACTTCGCAGATCAGCTTAAAAACATTACATTTTACCCATGACCGTGTTTGAGAGCAGTAATATTGAGAACTAACCAGTTTTTCTCACTAAAACCTATTTTTCGAACGAACATTTGTATGGCAGCTACAAGAAGTAGTCATCCGATCCGGTCGGTTCCGACATATTAGCAGTGTGCAGTAAAAAGAAGACTCTGTGCAAAGTTTCAGCTCGATAGCTCCAAAACTGAGGGACTAGTTCGCGTAGAAACAGACAGACGGACAGACGGACGGACGGACGGACGGACAGACGGACGGACAAAGCTTAATC
>JAEIFU010003339.1:0-29917 GCA_018904235.1 Lordiphosa stackelbergi | reverse complement strand
GACATTCAACAAAAGCCTTCCCCTTCTGATAGTTTTAGTGTCAGTTCTGATGTAAATGCGTGCTTGGCCTTCGATTAATTCATTATGGCTGGCAGTCTGACCAGGATGCTGGCCTGCCTGCCGTTAGCGACAGTCGCCAGTGTTGTAGTTAAGGGCTTAGTTGAGGCATTAGGCCTCGATTTAACACGCCCGGCCCACTCGAAGTTTGTGTGAGCTAAGTGCGCCTGAAAGCGCCGCAGGCAAGGCTCAACCCAACTTATGAAAGAGCTTGCACACACACACCACTGAGGCAGTGTCACAGCGCTGATAAAATGTGAAGCGGATTAGGCGCTCCATTCTGTGCCGCGCGCTCGCACAATCAGTAAATGGCACTTGATTCACTGCGCAAGTGGAATTTTTGATAACTTTGCCAAGAGGAAAAGTTGGTCAAAAGTTGACTGTCGCTTTAATGCGTATAAATGCTTATCTAGCAACGAGTATATGACTAGATGACGCTCCAGCTAAGGCATCCCTTGCCAGCTCGCCCCAAAAAGCCAACTTAAATCCACTGATGGCATGGGCTTTGCTTCACGTGCCTTTCTTTTTTCCGTTTGCCCTCTCTGCTCTCAATGTTCGGCCGAAGTTTGCAAAGTTTTTCAGCTTGAACATTTGCGCCTCAAAGCACACACCAACGCACAGTGGCACTCACACACCCATACATAATTCAACAAGAAGCTGGCAACACGTCACACAAATGTCGCCGAAAGCAAGTCTCAATGCATGCCATCAATCTTGCAAGTCGGTCATCGCGCTTGCCCCCCGCTCCCGCTTGAGCTGCTATCGTTTGCGGACAATTGAATTATTACATCGGGTCGAACAAGCGCTTGCTCATTGGGCAACTGGATGGAGCACTTAACCGGCCGAGCACAGGCAACAACACAACAACAGGAACAGCTATAATGGGAGTGGCATCTGCCAAGCTCTCATTTGCGCTCATGTTTGTTTGTTCTTCGCCTCGCCGAGTTGTGTATGATTTCTAATTTATGAGAAAGTGCAAGGAATATGGTCCGTAAGGCGGTACTTGGGCTGGTGACACTTTGTACACGCACGCCATTCTAATGGACTCAATGTGTGTCCATTTAATAAATGTTTATTTTGGTTTGTTAATCCAGAAATTGAAAAACTCCCTCTCCCAAAATTAATAAAACTTTATAAAATGCCGGAAAGGTAAAATTTAAAAACTCGGTTTTTCTAAAACCCTTAACCCTTTGGGTGTTACCAATAATATTTTTAATATCAACAATATTCTTATTACTTTTATTACACTATTATTACAAATCTTGAAAATGTACGTGGATATATATATGTGGACGACATGAATGGTGTTTTTTTCGAGCTGCCTTATGTTATTTTTAATCCGCATTAATACGTCTTAAAACCAGAATTAAATCTTATTTACCAACGCCTACGCTTTCGAAAATACTCAAATGAACATTTTGAAAATTTCACAGTATTTGGTCTACACATATATTCGCGCTCTAAATTCCTGTCTATCCAATCTTTATAATTATCTTGGTTCCTTTTAAAATTTTGTAAGCTTTGCGATTTTAATGACCATTTCAGACTACGCTCATTTACCCGTCTTTGTGATACAGTTTATCAAAGTTAAAGGTCGAATGCTTTGACTCAATCTGGATATAAACGGTCACAGCTGCATAGTGCGACTGTAAACAGCTCATTGATTGGAAGCAGGTCATTACGAAGTCGATCGTACGTTGTAAGGAAAAGCTTTAAGGTAGGCAACATATTTTTGTTTACTTCCCCCATCCCAAATATACGACAAAATGTTTCATTTTTCTAACTTCGCTATTTATTGACCGATAGTATGAACATTTTAAAGATTATTAATATTGCGAATATAAATGTAAATTTTTAAAGTAGAGATCGATAGCTATAAAATTGTGGGAGTAATTCAAAATTTTTTATTGGGGTCCCTTCCCGCCAACACAAATTTATTTTCGTTTCGACACAGTATTTCACAGAAATAGAAACACTTTCTAACAGCACATGAGCATCAAAGCAAAGCCAAGGTGTTTCTAATTATATGAAATACTGTATCGAAATGAATTTTTCGTCGTTCTCCGTACGGGGCTTTATATGTGATGTGCCACATTTACGCCCGGCTACTAGATTAGATTAAAAAATTGACCGCCTGCTCAAGGCCAAGTAGATTTAATGCATTCGGTTTTACCGACCTTGGATCTAGTAGCCGACCTTATTCTTATCATTTCACATATAAATTCCTCGTAGTTTAGTTCCAAATTTCCAAATCACATCGTTTGTACGAAAATCTCTAGAGATTTCTAGAACACACCCGAATAATTAAAAGAGAGAAAAAAGAGAATGTGTGTGCTTTAACGACCTTTATGATAATCAAACCATCAATATTAAGCTGGCTCGAGCTCTCGCTATGCTTGCACATAACTCAAAAAAGCTGGATCACAACTCACCACAAGGGAGGCTAGTTGGTCGTACAGCTGTTTCATAAGTATCTCTACCAAATCGTCAGCAATCTTCGCTTACTTGTACGGTGCAAGCATAACGAGACCTCGGGCCAGCTTAATATTGATAGTTTGAAAAAAGAAAATCTTTAATCCTAATCGCGAAATAGGAGAACTTTTTTATGATTTGCGCCGCTTACATTAAGTGGGCGGAGGCAGAGATTTATAATAACTCGGAAGATAAGTGTGACAAAATATTACATACATTTACCGACATCGAACCCTCAGAAATTAACAATTTGTACACATTGCTAGACACGGATTTTAGGTGAAAACAATTTTTATTGTGCGGTCCAAAAAATTCTGATTGCATACAAATTTGTTTCAAGAAAGGCCGACAACGCAATATTGAGAATATGTTAACATATTTTAACCTATTTGACTATTTTGGAATATGTCAACTCCTAAAAAATGCCTTTTACTAACGAAAGTACGAACGGAATGCTTCGTAGCATTTAAAAAAAAAACTAAAATCCGATGTCTATATATAACATACATATGATTCGAAACTGGTCATGAAACGCGAAATAAGATCTACTTAAATGTAAGAAAATTGACCGGAACTTTCTTGTAGATCTAGGTGGGATCGAAAAATTAATTTGGCTCAAAAGTCAGGCCGGCCGTTTATTAGATTATGAAGGAACATAACTCCGAGACAGATTCTACAATCTTCCGGGACGGTAGGCTTAACAGACGAAGTCTGTCCACATACGCTGGCAGGTGACAGTGTTGTTCCCAGTTAAGGCCACTTAAGGCTTACTGGAGCACCGACGCAATAAGGCCCTGGCCCTGGCTTTGCTGACGATAATCCCAATGTGAACAGAAAAGTTCATATTATGGCTGAATACTTTGCCAAGGTCTGTTACCGCGTGTATTCGCTCGAGGTTGCGCGGGCCAAGGGAATAGTTACCCATAAATGGGTTAGAGCGATAGAAAGGCATGACATTACATTTAGAGTGGTTAAAGTGCAGCAAGTTTGATCTAGATTCACTTGCACCACTTTAGTAAACCTATTTTACTCTACGAGTAACGGGTTGCCAGTTGCTTAGTTAGTATAAAAGATCGGAAGTAATAAACTTACTTATAAGTCTTTGATTTAAATTGGAATTGGATACACAATATTTATTAATAATTATAATTACACCAAAAATTGTTTTGGAGAACTTCGAGCTTCGCAAATCAACTCATTTTATGAGTATGCTGGGAAGTACAAAATATTTCTAGCGAAACTGCGTGGTTGCCAGGGAGAGGCTGAGATATGTGAGAATGCTTATTGTTTTATGGACGGACCCATCTGGCAACGTTAAACTTTTGACAGAGATGTCAGATCGCTTAATGACATACTGCGTTTGAAGCGTCAGTCCAAGCAGATTTTTACCATGGAACAATACACGCCACGCGAGCGCTCTGAAATAGTTGAAATTTACATTCAACAGAACAAGTCAATTGTGAAAACTCGACGTGCTTTTAAAAAATATCACATTTTCACATTTCACATTGAATGGGACCGTAACAAGCAAAATTGCCGTAAAAATTTACGCCACTGAAAATCCTCAAAGATTCAAGAAGCGCCTCTTCATGACGAAAAAGTCACAGTTTGGTGCGGCGTTAGTGCGAAAACGGTCATTGGGCCGTTTTTCTTCCAAAATGAAAATGGCCATGCTGTTACCATCAACCAGGAGCGTTATCGCGACATGATGACCAATTTTGTGATGCCAGTTCTGGTTTCAACAAGACGGCGCTCCACCGCACACAAGTCGCATAACAATCGATTTTCTGAAGAAATTGTTTCCGGGCCGTTTGATGTCGAAAAGTGGTGATTTGGACTGGCCACCGCGTTCGCCCGATTTGACGCCGCCTGACTTCTTCTTGTGGGGATATTTGAAGTCAAAGGTGTACGTTAACAAGCCAAGGACCGTAGAAGAGCTCAAGGACAACATTCGTGAAGAAATAGCCGCTATTCCGGCCGAAATGTTGGCGAAATCGATGGAAAATGATGAAGGGCAAACAGATACGCTCGGAGGCGGCCATTTGAGAGAAATCATATTCAAAAAATTGATGTTAAACAAATCTACTTGGAACAAATTAAATGATTAAGATTGCCAACCGCCAAATTTTTATTTTTTTCTTTGATTTTTTAAAAAAACATGGTTTGTGAAACCCTGTAGTATTGGCTCTGGCCACGACTACGACCTACGACTAACGCTGCACAAAATATGCCGATGAAAGACACCATGGCATTACCTATGCCCATGAGTTGCTTTCAAATAGTGGCTTCCATTTTTTTTCTAAAAACTCATATAATTTTCAAACACTTTGAAAACATACTTGGCAGTTCAGCAGAAAAAATGTATCTCAAATTTGGAATCGGAACCTCATCATTTGCCAAAGCCTCTGTCTCCATTTCCATTTCTTTCACCTCTTGCGCTTCTCGCACACCCATTTTATTAACGTTTTCAGCTCGGTATACTCCTGGTAGAGACCAACTATTTACATTTTAGTGTTATCCCTTGGGTCCTCATGTGAACTAAAAGCTCAGCCCTTTTATAAGGCAGCCTATCAAGCTTGTCAAAACCTGGTCTTAAAGAGCAACCAAGAAAGCGACGCATTCGTTTTAAATTTATAGTCAATTTGAGAAAACTATTTACATTTGGATAATCTTAATGACACCAAGATAGTTGTAGTATGGTGATCAATTGGGAAGGTCCTATATATAATTTAGCTCAAAGAGCAATTGGCCAAAATGGGTTATCTGAGCAGGGCTGCAAACCGGCTCGGAATCGAACCGCTCCGGAGTCGGAACACATAAAACCAAAAAGTACCTCGACAAGCGTTTACTGATTTTAAATGCAGGTTTCTGCTCTCGTAGCGTTTTTCAAATGAAACTGACTTCATTTGCATGATGTTGTTATTCGAGGAATAACGTTTTCTGAATAAAATTTACATTTACCCTGGTTCGAACCTTAACCAACATCATTAGCCCGTTTAAACTTGATAGTTTTGCCGGATGGAACACCGCAGTGAACTCTTCGCGATTTCAAGAAGGTTTGCAGCCCATCTTCTGAGGAATTTCAGTAATAAATAAATAAAACAAGTCTCGATTTGTCCGAATCGATAAACACGCAGAGATTGACTTGAATAGTAGGTGGGGGAAAAGTATTAGTGAAAGTTTTTTCAAGAAAAGAAGTGAGAAACAAACAAAGGAAATTAATATTCTTACGAATCATTGAACATTCCAAGCATCCATTGCCCACGGTTCCCAAATTCTAAGTTCAACAGATGAAAACAGTCAACAGATCTTTTATTTATTTATTAATACAAATTAGAATTGAGACACAAGTGTTAAGAAGCTGCAGAAATGCAGAAAGTAAGTCTTAATAAGTTTCTCAATTAGCTTAAGGATTGCGATTGGAGGTACTATGAACAATTCCTTCCAGATAATGTTAGCTAAGAATTACAAATGGTTGTTTTAAAGGTGCTTCCGCAAGCTCAAGCGCAAAACTATGGGTCGAAGTGAGTTATTTGCAATGCTTGAATTATAATTTATAATTATGAGAAAAAGAAATGTACCAGATTTTGGGGTTTTTTTACAGCTGCACTTGCTTTATAAAAATACAACATAGTTTTCATATTTATTGACAGCATGTAGAGTGACGCACCTCCCGTTTATTGGCAAATACCACAAACATTAATTTTCGGCGTTATTTTATGTTATGTCTGGTCACACTAGATTTAGGTGCCACTGAAATACTTTCAAAATAGGGGTTTGCCAATATAACAATATTTCTTAATATTTTATTTTAATATTTAAAGTCCTATGTTCATCCTCGTGTATATATTCGTACACAACATTAACCCTGGCTTATTTAAGGCGAATTGGGGCCATTGGTTGACTGACAAGACCTTGATGAGGGGCATCTTGTAGGTGTTGTTGGAGCTCATCGTCCTTTTCCTTTCACAAATTAATACAATTTTAACAGCCACTTCTACTAAGTCGTTTGCTGTCGTCGCCTACATTTGCTCCATAAATAAAACATGTCAACTTGTTATTGCCGCCTCAGACAGCAGACGCTGCCCGGCCCTGCAGCGTGTTATTGTTATTGGGGCATTGCTTTTGTTATTGAACTATTTACATTTGTTGCTGCTGCTGTTGTTGCTAATTTACGACTTGTCGCTCCTCTAGGCATCAATGAGGCCTTAAAGCAGACGGCAAATTGTTGTTCATAAATAAATATGCCGAGCATAAATCCCTATGCTATAAATAAGCGAGGGGAGCAGGCGTCGGGCGATTTATAGACATTGATTTTGCAGAAAGTGACAAAAGTCTCGAACCCCAACAATGAGAGTGAAAGTTTTCGGTCGGGTCGGCCGCAGCACGTTTTTTGTGCCTATTGCCCCAACTGACACTTATTGGATAAGTTTGGGCCAGTCGATGCTCATCATCATTCTGCCATTTACTTCAATTTTAATTGCATGCTTAGCTAAAAATATCCAATTGCCGGGGCACCTCTGTCCCTGGCAAATCCTGGGGCTAAGCTCCCGCAATAGGACTTTTTATTGTCTTAGTCCGGGCATTTAAATTGATCAGAAACTGTGGCACAGGATGCCGCTGCCTGAGACGATTCCATTCAATCTATAAGTAATTTCGGGGCCATTTTTATCACCCGGCCAGCACCAAGTTGGCGTTGCCAGGGCGTCGAGCTGAGACCACCCACGTGATTTGAATATTTTTCCAATAAACTTCAACAGCTTTTCAACAGTCTTCGGCCTGGGCCTGCTGGCTTGTTTTTCCATTTACATATTGGATTTAAATGCCCCCGACTGCCTCTGCCGGCTGCCGGGTCCGGCTGAGTGTTTCCCCTGATTTGCTTTGCTTTTTGGCTATTTTTGTTCTCGCGAAATTCCAGCTTAATCGAATTTGCCACAAATTGGCAATAAATTTTAATTTTGAAAGCGATTCCCGTGGCGCTGATTGAAGTTAATCAAAATCCGGCCGCAGCCGCAACTTTAAATTCCAACTAAGCCAAGTGAGTCCATTCACCCACAGTGCAGGGTGATGTTCATCTTGTTCTTTCCTTTCTCCTGGTTGTGCCCCAAAACCCATTCAATTTGCAGGTGAAAGCAAGGCGCCCCGAGCAAAAAACAAAAAACAGAAGGAACAGCAAACAAGTTGCAGAGGGCAGAAGGCAAAAAACAACGCTTATTTACCTGGCTAAGGCAAAGTGTTTTTTGTCCAGCTGCAGCGGCTTTTGCAACTACTTCATCAATTTCATTCAGCACAACGGCGCCGCTTTTCCCCCCTTGCCCCCACCCACCGAAGCCATAATCAACTTAGAAAGCCTTGGCAACCCAAATAAAAAATACAAGTAGAGGGGAAAAACGAACATTGATGTAGCTGTTGCTGTGGAGCTACTTAGGCCAGAGCGATGCCAGCGATTACGTCGCCTGTCTGTCGCCCGAAATTCTAAACCAGCTCTTCCAGTGTTGCCAGCAGCGCGAGTTGCGGCCGGAAATGGATTTGACGAGCCATGCAGCACTTGCCGACGCAACGGTTTGACACTAATTTCATTTGAGCTGTAGCCTTTTTTTTGGTGGCTGCACCCATCCCCCTTCCCGCGCCGCACTGCAACAAAGGCCGAGCAACGGCAAATTGCCGTGCATCTGTTGAGCCATTCCTGAAATAAGTTGTAATTGCATTGCACTACATTTAAGTTCAATTTGCGAAACGGCAACAAAAAAATACGTCGACAAGTGCCTGGAACTTGTTCAACTATTTATTTATTTTGCACGCAGCAATTTCGTTTGCCTCGCGAGTTAACTGAAAACTGTAAACGGCATTTGAGCGGTGCGGTTAAGACAAACGGAAACGGAAGCGGAAACAGACCGACAGTTAGACATTGATGGCGCAGCCGTTTATTGCTGTGCGGTTAACTAAGTAAGTTCTCAAGAGTTGCTGTTATTTTTTTAAGTTGGTTTTAAACTGAACACAAGAAACGCAAAGCAAATAAGCAGCAGCACGAAACGTTGAGATAAACGTGGCCGTTTAACTACGCTTTTTTTGTTGAGGATCTGGCTCTTAAAGCAACGCAGTGTGCAGATCAAATAAGAAATTTATATTCTTAAGAACTATTGCATCATCATTCTAAGTTTAAAAAAATGAAGACAGTCGACAGATCTTTAATTTATTTATGCATACAAATTATAAGTGTAACAAAAGGTGTTAGGCAAGGGGCTACAAATAGATCGAAATTAAATTTTTGGTTAGACGGAAAGGAGCAGCAAGATTTATTTGCCTAAACAGAGCACTAGAGTGGATATCACCTGATAAAAGTTTGTGAATAAAAATCACACAACAAGAGATGGAAAATCGATAACAACTCAGGGCTTGTAAGGTGGTAGATCGGGTAGATTGATGGCCACAGAAGGCGATAATTTAAAACTGTTTTCCAACCGATTCAAGTTGGTTCTGATACATGATGTATTTTTGGTAATGAGGTGAGGTAATGCGGATCGTTTAATTCCTTGGACCATATTTTGATTTGTCCTAGAACAAAAACTTAACCTGATCACAAAGCGTATGCCTTAATCATTAATATCGGTGAGGCATCTTCAATACGTCTGTATATGATGGTAAATCACACATTTACACTTTTCAATAGTTAACCGAACACCATGTTTGAAAAGAATTTATCATTGTCATTGTACGACAACATCATGCATGCAAGCATGCGAGTGCAGAAACATACGAAAATAATAAAAAATACTCCAGGGAAATCGCTGATGGATTGTGAATGGTCTATCAAATAAAACACTGAGAACTGAGAAAAATTTCAAGTGGAGGTGTTTACACCTTTTCCTTTCCAAGTTCTAATAAGATCAAGAATATATTCGTTCAAAATGCTTGACACTTCTGCCAAAGGCAAATGATAAAGAAAATAAATAAAAATGAAAAATGTTAAAAAGGAAAAATGACTAAAGGCTAAAGGCATTGCATTGCATTATAATCTTTAATCGGATCCCAGCTAATCAAATCTATATTTTTGTTTACTATAAATCAGCCTTCGACACACTGATAAGGTCAAGGTTCTTTAAAGCCCTGTCTACTTTTGGTATACCAGCAAAGTAAGTTCGACTTTGCATGATGACGTTGAGAAACACGCAAAGCTCCGTCAAAATGGGAAAGAACCTCTCCGAACCATTTGATATGTGACTTCTTTAATCTGCTGATGGAATACATACTGCGCCAGTGCCAACAGAACGGGCGCATTTCTTCGTAAAGATCTAATATTACTCGCATATTCCGATGATATTGACATTATGGGCAAAAATGAACAGGCGGTAAGCAGGGCGTTTTCAGAGCGGCAGTCTGAACTGATGGGCTTAGCGGTAAATGAGAACAAGACGATGTACCTAGTATGCTTCTTGGACGAAATGTTACAATGGAAGAGTACAATTTTAAAGTTGTAGAGGATTTCATCTACCTCGGCCTGGAAATCCGACGAAGAATCAATCTTGCAAACCGATGCTACTACGGGCTCCATAGGCAGTTTAAAAGCAGAGCTCTCTCACGAAGAATTGCGATGTAAAACTCGCTTATCATCCCAGTCCTGCAATACGGCGCAGAAGCACGGACAATGACTGCAGCAGATGAGGCGGCGATTGGTGTGTTCGAGCGTAAAATTCTTCGGAGGATTTATGGACCTTTGAAAGTTGGCGATGATTTCCGCAATCAAATGAATACCGAACTGTATGAGGACACTATGGGGACACCAGTCTGGTCAAGCTCTTAAAGCAACAGCCGCTGCGCTGGATAGGACATGTCACCCGAATGGATGAAGAAGCTCCAGCAAAAAGGGCGTACAAGGCGAAGGAGGCAGAATATGAAGGAAAAGGCACCACCACTAAAATAAGACGACCAGGTGCGGGAAGACATTTCCAAGCTTGGTGCGAACAACTGGTGCTAGCTTGCACGGAACAGAAGCGACCGTCAAACGCTTGTGAAGCAATTATCGGGCCAATAAAGAAAAAAAAATAAGCAAAACAAATGACCAAATATCGTACAAACAACAAATAAGGGCTCTGCAGTCGAGTGTGATTGCGTGTTTGTTTGGGATAGCTTGGAAGCCGATAAGAGTGGGACTTGAAGTCACCTCACTCACTCTCTTAAGTGATTGAATACAATGATTGAATAACCTTTGCTGCTAACTATTGCTTATGCTTAACGTGTGTTTGTCAATCATTTGCTTGTACAATGTACATTAGACCGTACCTGCCTTATATGAAAAGTAATTTTTTGTCTAGTTCTTAGCACAACATGGCTCAAAAAATTCTGTATATTTTATAGAAAATTTGTCAAAAATCCAAAATCAGATATATTGAGGTTTCAAGGCCTCGAGAACACTTTAAAAGTTCCATTTTCCCCTTAATTTTGTTTTTCAGCTGCTAGAAACGTCATAGTAGGCAGACAAAAATTATGTAAAAATTGGTAATATTACGGGTGTGGAATATCGGTTACGGTACCGGTTACGTTTATTCACCTAATTCTGTTTCGGGTTTTGGTTACGGTTACGGTTATTAGAATAAAATCTGCCAAGCCATATTTTTAATTAAGATGTCAGGTTGTTTTTAATTAGAATTGCTGGAAATTTCCGACCAACTTGGATGTGGACTGTTTTCCCCTGATAAATCAATCAAATTATGGTTGTCCAACAATTTAATACAATTAATTTTCTGCTCGACAGATAAAGACACATTATATGTGTGATCAAAAAATATTGCACATAGGTAAGCAGAATTTTCAAACAGACTTGGTTCTCTAAATTCTATTTCCTGAGACTATAGTTTGGTCAATTCTGAGTTGTTTTTGATTTTAAATTAACATTGAATCCAGATAGAACCTAAGGTTACAGAAAATATCAGAATTAGCTTATGCCAAATTTGAGCCGAAGTCGTACATTTTTGGATCGGCTAAACTAGCCAGTATCCTGTGTAATATCACATACAAATGTATATGGAAAGATGAGGAGGGTAAAGATTTTGGTTAGCTGCACTCACTCTTTCTTGTTCGCTCCCTTTTCTTTGTGGCCGTCAACAATAGTGCGGTTCTGATAACCGGTTATGGTAATAGATAAAAATTTTTTTAGGTTACGGTTACGGTTTCGGTTACAAATTTTAAAGTGTTTTTAGCGGTTAAGGGTTACGGGGTCGGTTACGGTTTTAATCTCTGGAAAATTGTAAAAAAAAATTATTTTAACATGTCGTACAATTGATTTAGCACCAAATTGATTATTATTGCTGATTATGGCGTATCCTTATTGCACATATATGAATTGTAAAGGAAAAATATTAATGGCATATTCAACTATCATTATTATTAAACAGTGTGTTTACTAAAAATTTAGTATTTAAAAAAAATGTTAAGGTTCTACGAGAATTGACTCGTCGCCGGAATCAAAGTCAGAGTGCTTATCACAACACTTGAACATATAATTTAACATTTAATTTATTTGTTCGACACTTTTGTAAAAGGTCTCTGTCTACATTGACAATTCAAAGATAAATTAAGGAGAAATTTGAAAGTTTAAAGCCTTCTCGAGGACATCAAGCCTCAATATATCTGATATTGGATTTTTGATAAATTTTCTATAAAATAAAAAAAATTTTTTGAGCCATGCTGTGAAAAATTCGTCACATGTTGAAAGAAATCGTTGGATGGAATGGTTAAAGAAAAGAAAATTCCGGTCTAATGTTCATAGAATTTATACGCACTAGATTGGACCTGCTGAGTATGAAATGTTTGAGGTCATGGTCTCAACCCCCTGTCTGACGTTTTTAGTGCATAATAAGCGTAAAAAAAAAACAAGAGTAAAATAAGTCAAGATTTACTGCCGTGAATAACTCATACGCAGTGTTGCCAATTGTCATATATGTATTAATTTGATTTATAAATACTCGGCGTTGATTCTATTTAAAAACTTTTCGGATTTGAAAAATAATAAAAAACTACAACTATGAACTAATAATATCGTGGTAAATATTTTAATTCGGTTAACGTGTCGTATGAGTAATTTTTTTTTTAAATTTAAGGCTCGATCGCGCCCATTTGAAATTAAAATAAAATATTTTAAAATCGTAATCGTTTTAAGCGGCTCAGGTCATTTATGGCCAACTAAAAAGTTTTACGATTTATAATCGAAAAGGTCACTATTTTTTAAATATTTTTATTTTCACAATTATTAAATTATTATACAACAAAATTAAGCTTTGGGAATGCTGAGACCTACTTTTTGCACTTTGCTATTTCACCCCGATCTCAGTCGATGCTGAAGGCAAACTAAATTGTTTTTGTGTATAACTTTGTGGTTTTTTGTCGGATTTTACATTGTGGCTCTGACAGCTGCCTAAATACAAAAATTGATGATTCTTAAAACTTTTTGGATCGACGCTTTAATGCAGAGAGGCTGACATAAATAAATCGACTCGGCTCTGTTGTATATACTTTTAGGTACGGAAATGTAGCCTTCTTGAATTCTTGAATTTTAATAGGACACCTCTTTTGATCATTGCTGACATTATCTGCGGATGGAACAGGAAGGTTCGGGAACTAAGCTGAATGCCCACAGCCTATGCACACTCCACGCATTTGTTGTTGTTTTATGCATAACAATAGTCGTGCGTATAGGCACTCACGCACAGCACAAACCAAGGTATATTGCAAGCACACCTATCTATGTTTTCTCTCGTCTCTTTCTTAGTCTTCGATGTAAATTTTTTTGTTGGCGACTAATGATTTCGTGCGGTTCTGCACGGTACAGGTAACAATAGAGATCTTTCAGTTAGGATGGATGGTGTACTTGGACGCCAATCTTTGTTTAAATTCAGAATTTAAATTATTTTGTTTTATCACTGCTAAATTAAAACAGGCTTACATCAAGAAGAAAAAAATGTGTAAATGTCTTGGGACACCCTTTACGAGCGAAGCTGAATACAAAATACTCTATACTCGTACTCGATTCTCAGTACTCGATACTCAATACGCAGTGTACACACAACCGTCTTGAGGCTAGAGCAAATGTCTACAGCGGCTGACTTTGCAAAGACAAAAGCGTACTCAAGAGAATCTGTCACAAAAACAAAACGTTTCTGCTTTTAGTTTATAAAATACAAAAAATTTGTAATTAAATAAAATATAAAAATAAATAAAATAATCAGAGCGCCAAACTCGAAAATAAAAATTCAAAATAGGCATCCGATAAATTTAAACTTTATAGAATTATGCGAAAGCATATCAAATAAATAAACACCTAGGTAGGACGCGATCCCATTGTAAAGGCGGATTCCAGATGACATAAAAATTTATTTTAGCTCAATACTTCATTCAAATAAGACTGCTTTGCAATAGCATTCAGATTTCGAAACAGTTCAAAAGTATTTCTATTCATGTGAACTTCGACCTAAAAATTGATTTTCGTGCGTTCTGGAAATCGGCCTTAAACAATAAGTTTTTTTAATTCAAACTAGTTTTCGAAGGGATCGTTTCCATGCCAGCTAAATGTTATAGTCATACGTTCCGTTCGGCTCAACAAATGTGCATCATATTGATATTTCGAGACTACTTGGAAAGTTTGCTTATGATAGCTTTTAGACTGATGGAGAAAATAGCCTAGAAAAAAACTTACATAGATATAGCAACACAACTCGTCGTGCTGATTAAAAAACTATGTACTTAATGATCAGACGAAATTTAAAATATGTTCTTTAAGTGTATGAAAAGTTTTCAATACTAACTTATTTTATAACGGATCGTTCTTTGTCAGATCAAATTTAATGTTGGATAGAAAAATTTCAGTTAGAGAATCTTTTCTTGAATCAATAAGGTTCGATGTAGAAGTACGGTATGTGATGCACTCTTGATTCCGAGTTGAATTTTGCTTGAGTTTATTTCAGTTACTTAGTAGATCAAATACATTTTTTGTAGAGTGTTGGTACTTCAATTTTCAGTTCTGTTTTTTGCCTAAGAGTTGCGTTAACATTTGGAAAATTAATACATACTTCAACAAGTGTATGAAAAATGTCCTTAAGGTCTGCAAAATATCTGCCTGGTGATTCTGATCCCCTCAATAATTCCAAGTTTAAAATTTAATGGCAACACTTATAGGCTGAACAAGGACACCCAAACTGAGTGAAGATTGAATTAAGGAAACAAACAATTTTGCTGTATTTCAACCCTATCTCATCCAATACCAGTCGACTCAAAAACCGCCAGTCAATTGAATAAAAAGGGAAAAATCTCCGTAACTCAATTTAAAATTCCTTCCTCTTCCCTTAACTGAATACGAGCAGTTGCAATTTTCAATCAAAGCAAATGTCTTATCACTCAATTGAGGATCGCTTGTGGCACACCTATTCCTAGCTACCTGTCACTCCAGTTACTCAAGTAAGCCACTTGCCACCCTTCTCAATTACTTCTATTTTCCCCTCACTTCGCGCCCCCCCTTTATGCGTTTTCCATATGCGTGTTTGGCTATATCCTGACACAATCACCATGCCGATGCGCGCGCTTTAATGCGAATTTCGGATTGCGCTCGAATAGCTTCATTTATTTTGGCCAGAAAGAAAAACAAAATTGCCAAAAAGAGCAAACGCAAGGAAAACAAACTCGACAGTTGTACATAATATTTCACTTATGCATGTGCGCGCCCCCAAAGCGGAATGAATGAATAAACGAACGAAATGAATGAATGAATGGCATGCGTAACGCTAGAAAATTTGTTATAGCAATTTGAACTGTCAACGGGAAACCGAAAAAGTAAATTAAGAAACATTTGAAATTTAATTCACTTGGTCCTGGGGGAAGTCGTCCTCTCTAAGTGTGTGCGAGCATTAGAACCTGCGAGTGGCAGAATGGCAGCCAGCTGGCTGGGAGTAAATGTCTGGCAGGTGTCAGCTTCTGACACAGACACTTAGGCACCAGAGCAACTGACAGACCCTACACACACACTCACTCACAGCCAGAGACACGGCTACAGAGTGTCACGAATTTAAAATAACTTTTAATTCATTCTTGATGAACATATGCAAACGTTGCCAGCCACTGAGACTGAGGGCCACACGGCGTATGAGTGCGGCTGGCAAATGTGCCCTGCCACGCCTCCTAAGTGCCACATAACTCGAGCTCGGCATAAACAAACGCACATGCATAAATGTTCGTTAAACTCAGCCCAACTGTGGGGCTGCCACCTGGGCCCACATAATTATTTAGTTTCCACTTGGACGGAAATGGTGTAGCCCAGCCAACTTCGATTGTCATAAATCAACCCGGGCCCCGGGCTCAGGTCGTGTTACCTCCATTTGGGACAGGGTTGTCAAGCGATTGCCCACCTCTGGGCATATGTTGGTGCGATCGACAGGAATCCCAAATTCCTGGACCGTTTTCACTTATCAAAGGCGTAAGCGGAGAACCAAAGAAAAAACGAAAGGCGCTGAGTGCATTGAACCGGCACCAGACAGCCGCATCTCTAACTAAGTGCGATACCAACCTGATTTCCGAGCTCGTTCAGCTGCCGGCTCGCTGGAGGGTTGTGGCTTATGCTTTCTAATCCACGCACGTTTCGCTTTTAATATTTATTTTGCGCTTTTTCACACTTTTACCACACACAAACAAACACTGGCACACCAAAGGACTTCAAAGGCGCGAGAAGTGGCGGCTTTGGGGTTTCTTAAGGGTTTCGATTATGGTGCACGGCGTGAGCAGTTCATCAATGCAAATTGCCACGCCGGGGCAGAGGTAATCGGCGGATTTTCAAATTTATGTACTTCTTCTTCACAACTTTGTACACTCCGAGGATGATTCTAGGCTTCTAGCGAGTTGTATGTGTGTGTGCGTTATTGTTGTTGTTTACTTTTGAAGCGCCTGACCGTGTTCCCAGTGGAAACGAAGTCGCCCCAACAGATTTAGTACCGTTACACTAACCGAACCGCACGACAGACATTTGCAAACTGATTTGCCAGTCGCTATAGAACGAGCGCGCAAACAGAAACGAAGCTGGCTTCGCCGATGCTTCGGCTTAGGCCGAGCCGACAACCCACAAACGAAGCGAACACATGAAGCTGTGGACTGTGGATGCTGTGCTGTTCCATTGCCATGTCATTCCGCGAGGCGCACACGAACTGATAAGCGGCTAGTTGTGTGGCATTTAACTTGCAACTTTTTGCCCTCTCAGTTTGACAACAATTTATTTTTTGCACGTTGCGCGCATTTAAATGTTTTCACTTATTGTCTGTCGCCTTTCTCACTGTCTATTTGTGTGTGTGTGTGCGAGTGGGTGGCATTTTTTTAATCACTTAAAAATTTATGCGACATTCTTTTTTCGACACGTGCGTGTCAACTGCCAAAGGGTTAAGCGTCAAGTGAAAGAACACGCCGCCCAACAATTTGTTGCCAAGTTTATTACAGCGACAAACAGGGCCAAGTCCAAAACTGGCGAAATGCATTGCCAAAGTAAATGGTTATAATCCTGAACGAGTCGGACCAGTCAACCAGCCAGGCGTTGGTTTTTACGAGTGCGTAATAAGAAAGCGGGAGACGTGCTCCAGCGCACGTGATGCGTGAATCCGCACGGTTAGAGTTTCAAAAATTAAACACGGCTCCAGACATAATCCAGGCCAAATTAAAAACTGCCAACGTAGCACACTCAGTGTTTTGCGCATAAATTCGCCAAATGTAAGCACAGACACAGATCAGCACGGCTTTTTTGATTAGATTCATATTCATATTTAGTTCGTTTTGGCAAGAGATTAATGCATTAGGAAAACACATTTCGTTAGGCAAAGTCGAGAAGAGTTTTACTTGGTCTTAAAGTTGCAACTGTTACAACTCTTTGAGCTGAAAAGCAGAAAATTTTAAGAGATTTTCCTACAAGCTCGAACATAAATGAATTAAAATCATGTTTTAAGACCGGTTTTGAACCGATTTTAAAGTAGTTCAGAGAAATATGTATCTCCAAGGCTATTTCATTTGCGAACTTGAAATTCGGACAGTATGGCGGTAATATAAAAGAGTGGGATATTTAACTGGTTCAGGGCCAGTATTGAACCGGTTTTGAATTGGTTTAAAAGTGGATCAGTGGAGATGTAGAAAGAATTTATTTAAGCTACGAACTTGAAATTTAGACTGTAGGTTGGTAATCTGGTTTAGGGCCGGAATTGAAAGGTTATCGACTAGGTACAAAAGCGGTTCAGAGCTACATCTCAGAATTTATTGAAACTATGAACTTAAATTCTGGTCTGTGGGTTGGTATTATGGAGTTGGATAATTCTCAGGGTTCTGGGTCGGTATGGAACATGTTTTTAACCGGTTCAAAGTGGTTCTGAGCCATATCTCAAAAGTTATTTAAGATATGTACGAATTCCTTGACATTTAGTCTGAACACAAAAAAGCCAAAGATCCATTTACAGTGGCGAGCAAAAGTGAGTTTATGTTCACAACACTGACTCTCGTCATATTCAAATTTCAAAGTTTTGTCCTTAGACCCTTATTAGAAATAAGTTGATTTACGCGGTTTGGAATGCTCTCTGTCAAGTTTTCAATTACATCTTTTGGAATTCGATTCCATTCCGCTTTTGCACGATTTTTAGGTTAGGTTAGGTTGCGATGGCCCACTTAGGCCACTTAGGGCCCATTGTCCAGTTTACTGTAACCATTTGTAGAATAAATTTGAGCAGAGCTAGGATCTCTAGCCCGGATGTCTCCGAGAAGGTGAGTAGCAGAGGTTGACCAAGTGTCCTTAGTCTCCTTCTACTCAAGGCGGGGCAATGGCACAGAAGGTGTTGTACCGATTCCTCATCTTCTTCGTGTCCGCAGCTTCTGCAGAAATCATGGTAAGTGACGGCTAGCCGTGAGGGTCCCGACCAGAAGTGATATGTGGTCCCTTCTGCGACGTAAAAGTGTGTTATTACGTTTTTGATCGAATGTTGGCCACGTAAGCCTCGCTACTGTACAGGAAGAAAGGTTTTTCCACCGATTCGTAGCGAGACAAAGTGTTTCAGCTTTTGTGTGAAGCTTATATGTCGCCATAGGCATCCCTAACGTGCTCTTCCCTGAAAGGAGCTCGATGGTGGTACCTATTCTGGCCAGACTCATTTCCTTCTATGTTGCGATGGCCAGGCACCCATATAAGGTGTATAAGGTAAGGTGTGAGTATATAAATACATTTCCTTCCTTGACCGTGAGTGTGCTTGGTACACACTACAGTGATTAGGAAGGCGGAACGATAAGTTCAAATCTGGGTTGGGATAGAAAACGCCCCCTCCTACTTTTTCGTCGAGCTTAGATCCATACACGATTTTTACCATCTACCAAATTCAGATGGCCAACATGCCACCATCTTATTTCTAACCCTAATTAAATTGCAATTACACTTTTAATTTACAATTGCTTCAAATTTTCAAATTCTACATTTAAATATTTGGTATTCGACTCTAACACTTTGGGATTTTTTCCCTAACGTACTAGACATTGGGCGTATTCAGCTATAATTTCGATTTACGATTTGTGATTAATGATTACCGATTTGCTGAATACAGTGATTGGTAAATTTTACAATCATGTTTGCTGAGCTGGAATCTAAAAAAAGTACGATTGGTGAGACCGTTTACCGATTGCTCGGCCAACAGTTCACACAAAACTGCAAGTAAACTGACTAACTGACAGCGCTAAAAGCAAAAAAAACTTGTGCGCAAAAATGAATTATGAAAACTTTAATTCAGTTTCGCTGTTTTTTTTGTTAGAATGAAGACTTTTATATGGGAATAATTGCTGATCTGCTCTGCGAGCCACCAATTCATAGCCGCTATTGGGGAAATCGAAAACTAAAAAGAACCATTCCTCAAAATTTTGGGACACAGTTCCCAGGTATAAAATGGACAAATTCAAGCAACATTTCAGTATGTCACGCACAACTTTCGAGGTGCGTTTTATATAAAAGGAAGGAACCAATTACAAATGTAAAAAATTTTATTAATCTCTGGTGTATCCTTACCAAAGAAGATGCTATTTTCGATTTGGCTACTAAGTAAACAAGAATCCTTTTCGTCCGTTGGTGATCGATCCAACATTCCAACAAGTTCTGGCCAGCAAATATTTTACTTTATAACGGGGACTCTATCAAGGCTAATGCCCAAATATGTGAACTGGCCAAATGACTCCCAGCAGGCTTTAACAGCACAAATATTGAAACAAAAATCGTGGGAGTTCCAGGAGCAATTGGGGCAATTGATGGATGTCACATTTGCATTAAGCAACCTGTAGGAAACGCCACAGATTAACACAATAGATAGTAAGTACATTCACTTATTCTTCAAGGCGTATGTAACAACAAATGCCGATTTTTAGACGTAAACATCGGCCAGCCAGGAAGAATGCACGATGCTCGGGTATATCGGTTGAGCCCTTTATGTACAAAAATTGAAAGCGAAACTGACCTGCTTATACCAAGGCAAATTAATTTGGTAGGAGACTCCGCGTACCCATTGGGTATTAATTTGTTAACCCCATATCGTGATAATGGACACCTAACAAGGGCACAAGTTAGATTCAACATTAAATTTTCCTCAATTCGGTTCGTTATTGAACGGGCGTTTGCTTTGCTTAAAGGAAAATTTCGTAGATTGAAGTATCTAGATGTGCAATCGGCAGAAGTAGCAACATCCATAATAAGCGCTTGTTGCATGCTCCACAATTTCATTCTAATGAACAACGATACTGCTGGCCCAAGTGATGAAACTTCCCAAGAACCAGAAATAAATGATTATTTAGAGCAGCACCTTTTAAATTAGAGAAATGCAGTAAAATTATGAAAATATTTTAATAAGAATTGTTGTTGTTTTTTAATATTGTCAATTTTTTCTTTAATGCTGATTTAATCCTGTTTATTATTTGCCTTGGTAAATTCTTCAATCTAAAGCTCAAAAAGCTCATTTTTGCGCGCTCGGATTTCATTGGATTTCTCCATGGCCTCTATGATTCCACTCAACTGCTCGTTTCGCTCTCTTTCGACGTCCAGTATTGTTTTCGCCACTGCTTGAAGTGGCCGTAGACGACAAGGAGCAATCAACAACAGACCCCGGATCTGCAACTTCCTCAGTGGTCACTTCGCGAAATGGTACAGTTGCTTCAACAACATCTAATAATTTGCGATGCTGCTCTTCGTTTTCATCGTCGGTCACAAATGAAGAAATGGTTTGGCAGCTAGCGACTGTTCGGTCCTCGACGAAGATTTCCTCCATTTCACTAAAGGACTGGTGGTACCTTGACCGGTGCTTCTATTTTTAAGGCGGATGGTGTCATAAGTGTGTTTTAGGTTTCGAAACTTCCGCTCAACCTTATCCACGTTAAAGCCATTCAGCCCAGTCTCTTGCATTTGGTTGAGGATTTTTCTTTTTATTTTTCGGTCCCGAAAACTGTGCCTGTTTTCCTTATATAGGTGCAAGAGGAGCCTAACAGCACTTTGACTCCACTTGATATCCTCGGCTAAAAGGATTATTTCTTTATATAAATCTGTATCGTGTATCCATTTTAAAATGTGAAGTGTCAAATATATTTAATACTGAAGCCTACCATTTTCTAGTGTGAATGTATTTTTGAACAAATGCACTAATGCCAGAAAATGCCCAAACCTAAGCAATCAATCTTATTCAGCAGAGACTTCTCAGCAATCGCAAATCGTAAATCAGTAATCGCTAATCGGAATTACCTGCTTAATACGCCCATTTTTTGAGAATGTACATTTCCAGTAGAATCACCAGAATAAGCATACAAAAACTGCCCCCACTCGTATGAGCACCAAATTCAAATACAGGGTTGTCCATATTCGACGGACCCATCTGGCAACGCCATAACTTTTGACAGAGATGTCAGATCGCTTAATGACAAACCGCGTTTGAAGCGTCAGTCCAAGCAGATTTTTACCATGGAACAATACACGCCACGCGAGCGCTCTAAAATAGTTGAAATTTACATTCAACAGAACAAGTCAATTGTGAAAACTCAACGTGCTTTTAAAAAATTTCACATTTTCACATTTCACATTGAATGGGACCGTAAATAAGCAAAATTGCCGTATTTACGCCACTGAAAATCCTGAGGAGATTCAAGAAGTGCCTCTTCATGACGAAAAAGTCACAGTTTGGTGCGGCGTTAGTGCGAAAACGGTCATTGGGCCGTTTTTCTTCCAAAATGAAAATGGCCATGCTGTTACCATCAACCAGGAGCGTTATCGCGACATGATGACCAATTTTGTGATGCCAATTATTCGTCGAAAGCGTATGAGGCAGTTCTGGTTTCAACAAGACGGCGCTCCACCGCACACAAGTCGCATAACAATCGATTTTCTGAAGAAATTGTTTCCGGGCCGTTTGATGTCGAAAAGTGGTGATTTGGACTGGCCACCGCGTTCGCCCGATTTGACGCCGCCTGACTTCTTCTTGTGGGGATATTTGAAGTCAAAGGTTTACGTTAACAAGCCAAGGACCGTAGAAGAGCTCAAGGACAACATTCGTGAAGAAATAGCCGCTATTCCGGCCGAAATGTTGGCGAAATCGATGGAAAATGCTGCAAAAAGGGCACAATACGCCATCAACGCCAGAGGCGGCCATTTGAGAGATATCATATTCAAAAACTGATGTAAACAAATCTACTTGGAACAAATTAAATGATTAAGATTGCCAACCGCCAAATTTTTATTTTTTTCCGTCGAATATGGGCAACCCTGTATGTACCATCAGATATGTACCATCAATAAAAAAAAAACACTGGGCAAATTTTTTAAACTATTTGAATTTGAAAATCAATAAAAGACTACTGCTTTATGTTATTTTAAAAGATGCCAGCGATTGAAATTAACTAATAATTTCGTTTAAAAAATTTTTAATTAATGAACGAGTCATATGAGTAAATTGTTCAAAATTTTAAGGCTCTGTCGCGCATATTTAAATTTAAGAAAAGGTGTGAGTGTAGTTAGCACTCACGACGCATTGATGTGAAACATGATGCTAATTTTAAGGGCTTAATTTCAAAATCACAAGTTCTCTCAATGGTATATAAGTCCGCAATGACAATATTTCAAAGTAAGAATACTAACAGGGAGTTGATATGCCAACAACAAGATCTCTTGCCACCATGTTCTTCCTCATCTTCTGAAAGTCTTTTAAGTCACTGTCACAATAAAGTCACTGATAAGTCACTATTAAGTCAGAGTCAAGTCACAGTTTAGTCACTGTTAAGTCACTGTCAAGCCAGTGTGAAGTCACTGTTTAGTCACTGTTAGTCACCTCTTCAACTTTCGCCCACTTGTCCCTCAGTTTCTGACCCATATCCCCACTTTCTCCTCCTCTTTCCACCATTGCCAAACCCTCTTTCTGGGTGTTTGTTTGGTGTGGGGACACTCCACAAACACAAAAAATATGCTTAAAGTCAGCGTCACGTGACGCTAAAATCAAATTTTACTCCTACTAAAATCTTCCCTACCACTATGTTGCAGTAGCCATGTTTGCTTTAGACGTTCCCCGTGTCTACGCCAACAGTTTCGCTTTCCATCTGATTGAAAGCGTTTTAATTTTGACTCATCAGACAGGATAACACTTTTCCAAACACCATTGGTCCAATTCGTGTGCTCCCTTGCAAAATTCAAAGGCGCTTTATCATTCTTATCAGACAATGCAGGTTTCTTTTTTTAATAGCGTATTCGATGTCAGAGAGCGCTAATTGCCAGAGAAGCACCCTTTAGTGTTAGCAGCTTGTTTCTTCTCATTAGTCGGGCATCCGAGTCCGTTAATAAGTTTCTGCGCCCTTTGACTTGCTGTTTGGGAGTCACATTTCGTCCCTTTTGAGCTGCGATTACCGCCGACTGACTAACAAGCCTCAGATTTGCTTGTATGGTTTTGTTTTTATGGATGACGAAAGTCAGTGTCGTGAACATGCACTCACTTTTGCCCACCACTGTATATCTATTTGGAATGGATATAATTATCGTACCCTATTTATACTCTGTACCAAATTTACATAGAGTATAAAAGTTTGTGCAAAAGTATGTAACAGATAGAAGACATCATTTCCGGCGTTTTAGCGTTTTTTGACCGATTGAAGGATTATTGTTCAGCATATTTGATACAACTTTTGTTTCATATGAAATTTCAAAGCATACTATGAAGCCTGCACCTTTTTGCGTGCACCCTTGATAACATTTTCAATATCTAGGAAGGGCTTGATGGGAAGAAGCAGTATGAAATCGTGGAAGATATGGATTCCCGAATATCTTTGATTAAGTCAAACACAAGGTCTTAAAACTGGAGCTTTTTGACTCTGCCTATTATGGACCACTGATCTTGCATACCTAAAAATAAACTCGTAAGCTTTCTAAAATGTATTCAATTAATAATTACATTAATTAATAGCATTAATTATAATTAGTTTATTTCCCCCCCCCCCCCCCCATAAAATAATTACTAGATCTTAAAGTGCAGCATCTTGCATCGATCTTAATGTTGAAATGCCAGTAGAGTCTACATCACTAACAACAATACCAAATATTTGGAATGCCAATGGGGAATCCACTGTCCTCAACAATAGCTAATATCATTTTGGATAAAATACTGGACGATACAATTGCGAAACTAAACTCCATGAACATATATATGACATATTGTGCATCGTGAAGTCGAAGGTTACTGAGCAAATCTTAGAAGTTCTTAACAAACGACACATAGACTACAAGGGATAATTAATAACTGATACTTAAAACTGGTATACTAAACCAATGGCATCAGGCAGGCTAATTAACTATAATTCGATCTACCCGCCCAACCAGAAAATCACTACCGTTAAAAATCTAGTCAGAACAGTATACTCAATAAGCAATGAACAGTTTAGACCGGACAACTATATTAAAATAAATAAAATTTTGCTGAACAATAGTCACCCAAAACACCTCATCAACAGACTAATTATGGAAACAACAGACAACTTATTTAATAATAACAAGTTAGACCTGTAAGTATTTGCCGCGTAAACGGACCTGAGGATCTTTACTGAACCAATACTTCATGGGCTCGAGAAGGAATAATTTTATGGGATAATGTGTACTGATTATGTAATGGCCTAGTTGTCGAAATTTAAAAATTGCGACCACAGGTAAAGAGAAAGAAAGAAAACTACCAAATTTAATCCTATCACGTTACTGGGTTACTGGAACAGCTGCCGCCGAGTCTATGCTTAAGCCAGCAATTAAAATCGAGCCAAGTTTATTGACTTAGGGCCACGGCGTCGTTGTCCTCCTCGTTGCCATGGCATGCGTGTGCATTTCACACCTCGCAGCAGCAGCAGCGTAAAGTGCACTTGAGCGGTTGCCTGAACCTGAGACCAGGGCCCAAGTGTTTGCCATTTGACACTCTCTTGAACTTAGACAACAGCAGTTTGCTAAGTATTTTTCAATTAAAATGTCTGCGCAACTTGCACGCATGATAAGCACAAAAGTTTTTCATTGTCAGTGCCTAAAAGCAGGATACACAAAGCCAACTCGTCGGGCGCCAATCAATCTTCATCCCCCATCCACATCCACCACCCGGGCTTTTTGGCCTATGCATAACAAAATGTCGGCTTTTGCACATTCTGATTTGCTACTTTTTTCGGCGACATATTTAAATCAGCTAGGACTTCCGCTCGCTTAGGCAGATGAGAAATTGGCTTGTCTAACCAGTGGCGCCAGTAAGTAGGCGGCAGGAGCCGCTGCCCCCTCCACCAGCGCAAACTATGCGACAATGTCGGTGGGGTGAGCAGTGAGAAATGGAATGGTTTGCAATTCGAGTGGACAGAACTCTGTGCCTGTTGCTGGCCGCCGCTGCTGCCCTGACATGAGCTGCAAAGTGAGGCACGTGTTGGCATAGCAATTTGGCAGCAGAACAACACCATCGCTTTTATGTGCCGTAATGAAAAACTGTTATCTGCGTGCGCAATTTGAACGCAATTTGGTAACGCGTTGCGTCACATAAAACTTAAGTGACCCGAAACCAGCCCAGCAGCAACATGCCAAGCACTTCTTATATGCTCCGGGTTGATGGCTCTGCGTGCAGCAGACGCAGGCCGAATCGTTGACACTCGACATTGATGTGGCGAGTGTGCGAAATGAAATTGTTTGGTGATTACACCGCATTAAAGCCAAATGTCCCTTGAATAAGCTGCAACGCACTTGACTTTTATTCAAGTTGCCATGCCCGTGCGCACCACAGATTTGTTGCATGCGGCGGCTGGGGCCAAAACTATCATTAACATGTGGTGGAGGTTCCCCTTGGCAACAAAGCTTTGCCTGGCTGCGCTTTTTTATTAAATATTTTTGTTGGCTGTTGCCCCTTTTTTGCTGTTACAAAATTGCTGACGTTTTTAATCCTTAAGCAGCTTTTGGCTTACATTTTTACAGCAGCGCAAGAGCTTTACCTTTTGCCGGTTTTTTAATATGCATTTTGCATAATTTTCGTATAAACATTACTCATACGCCCTGTGCTGATCCCAGCAAAGCCAAGTCATAAGCAAAACATTTTGGCTTAAAACAAATGAAACTCGGCCACCGCCTGCATAATTTTGAGTGGCGCTTGCGGCCAGCGGAATTTGCGCAATCAAAGTGCACAAATATCTGCTTTGCTCGAAAATACAGCTAGCAAACAGCAGACGTCATATGTACCAAAATGCAGCAGCAGCAAAATAATGGACAACAACAGCACCACGCACTGACAGCAGCTGGTCGGGGCTGACCCGACCGGCGGCTGGCCATCGTTCGACTATGCAATTTTTTGCGAGCAGCTGCTTTTGGCGCCGCCAGCTATCAAATTTTAATTAAAATTCAAAAACCAATAAATGCTCTGCATGAAGACAACAACAAAAAAAAAACAGAAGAATTAAAATGCCTTTGCTGAGAAAATAAACTTGCTGCACATGCCACAAAAAAAATTCAATCTATGAACAACTTGCTCGAATAATTTGATTTCGTCTGCATGTATTGAAAAAAATATTTATGTGAGCTAATTGCATATGTATTTCATAATCAATCACGGGTCAAGCGAGACTCCTTTGAAAAAAATTCAATCAATTCATGAATAAATGGAGTATATACTGAATTCTTGGACAGGCCAGTGGATAGTTAAAAAGCACGGGTTGGGTATCGGTTTACACAGCCATTATTTGCCAATCTACCATGTCAAGTTGCACGATTAAGCAACTCGTTCACACTGCAACCACATTTGTGTTACTATTTAGTTATACAATTTTATAGTTATACAATTTTTACTGTTCAATAAGATTATTAATTTGCTTGTTTACAATATTATATACTTTCAGATATAAGTCGGCGATGCCAGCTGCATACAGCGGACCTTCCTCATCTTCAAAATAGCTGTTTTCAGCAGCAGCATTCTTTGCTTTGCGTGCCATTCTGCCTTCTTTATTTACTGCCTTCTTTATTTAGGGAGAATGGGGGTTTTGAGCCTCTGGGGGCTTTGAGCCACAAAAAAAAAAAAAAAACAAATTACAATTTTTTTTTTTTTTCATGTGTCTCCTTCTTAGTACCTAACTTTTGGCAAGCAACTTATCAGTCAACACATTCTTTAAGTTTTTGCACCAGAAGCCGATTTTTTTTTTATTTTTGACTTGCGAATATTAATTAAAAATTTTTTCTTAACGCCAAAAGTAAGTATGAAGGAAATATCTTTGGTCAATTGCCTTTTTGATGGAAATATGAATTAAAAATTCATGAAATAAGCCACTTTGCCAAATAGTCGGTTTTCACTTGCAAAGAGAATATTGCAATGAAGCGCAATAACACAGAGGAAAAACTCTCCAAAGAAGTAAAAATAACATTAAAAAAGGCAAACAAAAGAGCAGCCACCACAAAAAAATGCTCGCATATCAAAGAAAACAAGCCCGCTGCCGTCAATCTATTTTCACTTTTCATTAATATTTCATAGTTCAAAATATGAGAGAAATGGTAAATTTTTCTATTTATTAAAAAAAAAACTGCCTAAAAACACGAATTTTAAACATTTAAATGGGTGGCTCACAACCCTCCACAAATTTTGGAAATGTCAAAAAATCACTTTTTTTTTTTTAATATGAAAAAACCCCGAAAATTTGTTTTTTTTTAAACTAATGATGAGGAAAGTTACATGCATCTTTTAAGTTTTGTGGCTCACGAGCCAAGAGCCGAATGATAGCTCCCGGCTCCCGAGCTGTGGATCTCAGCTCAGAGCCAGGAGTCGAGTGTAGTGAGCTGAGAGCTGCTCAGTGCTCCCGGCTCCCGATCAGCAGCTCTCGGCTCTGAGCGAGAGACAAAAAATGAGCGAGTGCTAGGCTCGCTCGGGAGCAATTCCGAACACTGCTTTTAACTCAAATACAAAATTTACAGAACGAAAAATTATTGATTTTTCCCCCTACTTATTTACTGAAAATTTAATTACTCAAAAATTTATCGTTTTAGCGAAAACAGGTTAAAAAGAATAAAAATTCTTTTGGGGCGATATTCTCAAATATCCAAGCTATGAAAAAATGCAAGAAAAAAAATCGAAAAAAAACTGGTGAACTTGGCGAATACCGCCTTAAGCAGAGAGCTCGATAGAAGACTGGCCTAATATAAAATATTAACCTTTATTCAATAAAGTATATTCTATAAGCAAACTTATTCATAAAACCATAAGACATTGAAATAATGAAAATGATCAACAAGATGTAGAAAAAACCATAATTGTTAGGAATTTCGCAATTTCACAATTGGCATTTCCTCAATGCAACTCCCATAGCAAATGGAGAAAAATCATTACTAACAAGTGAGAAAGTCGATCAAGCCCGACTATTTTTATACTCTGTACCTAGAGTAGGAGCTAAATGCAGAGCTGCTGCTGCGCTCATCTCTAAGTTTCTCTCTCTCCCCCTCTCTCTCTCTCCCCCTCTCTCTTTCTCTCTCTTTAGATTGTGCGTTGGTTGTGAGTGGTTGGGAGGGGGGGCGGGGGTAATTCACTTATTTAATCATAACATGAGAACCACTCATCCGATCTTTATCATTTTTTTAGCAAATAGATACATATTACTAATGACTTACTATCTCTAGAAGGTACTAATCATCTATCTACAAAACTGTGGGAGATATGACGTTTTTTCCAAATTACGGGGGTAGGTGAGGCGTGGCAAAAATTGAAAATAAACTTGATCTGACTGCAAAAATAAGAAGCATTTGTCCCATACATTTCAAACCACAATCTCTTACCATCTTTGAGATCTGTATGTTCATACGGACGGTCGGCCAAACGGACAGACGGACGGACAGACGGACAGACAAGACATATATATACTTTATAGGGTCGGAAATGATTCCTTCTCCCTGTTACATACTTTTGCGCAAACTTAATATGCTCTATGTATATTCGGTACAGAGTAAAAAAAAACACTTTAACTCTACAGCAGTCGGACAAGCATCCTATTCCCGTTTTCCATAAAATATAACTATAACCGTAATCGAAATCGGCCGAGTTAGTCACCGCAACTAATTTGTTGACAAAACGTGTTGAACATTTTTATGCATTCAGTCTGTATTTAAGGAAACCGCTTGTGAAATCTGGATTTGAATAATAATTCGAAATATTGCTCTTTTTTGGGGGCAATAATGTGGTAATTTTCCCTTCTCATTCCGACAGAGCTTTTGCATGTTTTCTGAATGGAAAGGTAAATGTAATGTAAAATTGGGTATAGAGCTCCTCCAACTTGGCCAAGCCAAGCTTCTTACAATGTCTTGGCGTGTGTGCTTTCAATTTTTCGCACAAGAGCAAGGGACCTACAGTTTAACGCCAATCCGAATGGCAAAGTTTGAGAATTTGCTTTTTCATGGCTAGTTACATCACAGATGGCGCCAATAGCTGGTGAAGGTGACCGTATGTGTAAAAGCTAATTTCTAAAGAAAGAAAAAAATTTTTTTATTCGATATTCCGAGGCGGGATCGAATCCACGACCTCCCGCCCAGCATTGGGCCACACGCGGCCACTGAATGGAAATGAGTTTGTAAAATAAAATCGAAGTAGACTTTTGGTTATTCTTGTTGGTTCATGTTGGTCTTTCCACCTTAGAAACACTTTGAAAAAATTATTAAAATCAATCTTTTTTACTATCACTCAGTCCGCCCCGTGTTTTAAACATTTTGAAGGCGGGTAAAGGCATTTGAGGTCAACCTAAAATTGTAATATTTCAATTTAGCTTCAAGATAAAAGTGGAGACGCAGTTTTTTTACATATGTTGCCATTCATTTGCAACAAAAAAGTGTTTGAAAATTATGCAGAAAATTAACGGCTAA
>JAEIFU010003338.1:0-29918 GCA_018904235.1 Lordiphosa stackelbergi | reverse complement strand
AAAAGGCAGCATAAAGACAAAGCGCACTCGCCCACGCAATGACGACATCTAAACATATAAAGACTTCTAATGCCCCATAAAAAAAATACCGAGTAAAATGAGAAAAAGCCCAACGGCAATATGCCACACTCTAAAGTAAAAAACGAAAAAAAAAAACGAGTCAATGAACTCATCAGTCTTTCGTCTCACTGGCCAATTTTTATTGCCACAAACTGTTGTATACTTTTCAATTTTCTGTAATTGTGGCGAGTTGTTGTTGTTGTTGCTGTGGCTGTTGCTATTTCAAGCTTTCAATTTACTTCAGTTAAACGAAGCGTTGAATTGAAAGCGAGCGAGCTGAGCACAGCTCTTGTCCATGTCCATAATTTGCTAATCACATTTGGCAAATTATGTTGTAAGCAGCTGCCGCACATCACACAATTGTACAATAATCAAAAGCGATCGCTTCAGGGCGACACACACAACACCCAATCCACATCAAGTTGACAAATTTCCATGTCCAAATGATGCATGAGCAAAAGAAAGTCACGCCAGCCACCAAATAGAGATATATTCAATGCCAACTGGGGAAACGAACAGTTTTAAGCCAACTAAACACGCAAAAGAAAAGTTGCATGAATCATATGCAAAAGTTGAGATTCAACACGTTCATAGTAGACCCAATCCAATAATTAATCTTGATTTGTTCTGGAATGAATTTTGGTTGGTTGGGGGGAGACGACGCCTAAAGGTAAATGACCAAAAGACAAGAGGGAGAGGAGCAGCCATTATTTGTGTCGTGCCGCCAAGCGCGCCAAAATGGATTAATTGAATGGCCCTGCTCTTTATTGATGATCAAAACATCATTTGGAGGGCATTGCCCAATGTTTGATTTATACACAAGATGTTTAAGAACTGGTCTTAATACCCACCGATCAATTAGGCGGAGGAGGTGACATTACAAGAGATTAACTTTAAGTAGAGGGAATAGCTAATGGTTACATTGTTTATATTATGTTCTCTTTGGGATAGGTTTGATTAATCACATTTTTAGGCATATTTTGAACAACTAATTCTGTTGGGATTAGTTTGTTAGACGACAACAGATTTGAGTTAAAACTGCAGAATAAATTAATTTGTGAAATGTTTTCAAAACTTAACTAAGGGCAAACTAAAATTATCTCAGAAAGCTGGTAAGAAGGTTAAAATCCGAACCAGAAAAGCAAAGTTTAAGAAGCTGTTTAAGTTTACACCTGACGCCAGTGGCTTGTAAAGGTGATGGCTGCTTAAAAACGAAAAGCTTAAATGTTCCGAAAGCGAGGAGCGTCGCAACGATTTACCACAGCGCCGCCTTAAACTCAATGAGAGTTTTGCATTGTGTCTCAATTTTACGGACATGATTGATCAAAGTCAATCAACGTCCACAATTGATCTTCAAAACAAGCGCCACTACTGCAAGGTTTGGGAGGAGCAAAAGCTACTACACTCTTTCCACCTCCTTCTGGGTCTCTATCCGTATTTGAGTTTTTGCCCTTCAGTACGCCTCAGTACTGAATCAAAGCTTAAACAGCCCTGATTTGGAAGGGGACATACAGTCCTGAATCTAACACAGCCAGGGCCTGCTACTGCATGACCTTCGCTTCTTTTAAGCATACCAAATCTCAACTTGAGATCACAAAAGTGACCTTTCTAAAGAATTAAGTTACTGCAAAAAACATAAAATTTATACAACAATTTTGGAATTTCGTTTCGGTTTTCCATGATGCGGGGAGAAAGCAGAAGAAAGATGGTTAGGAAGATGATTCTCTTTTAGATAGATGTACCGCTTTGAAACGGCTCGTGCTGTCATCTTTTGAGTTAGCCCGAGTGATTAAACACAATTTCTTGAGGGATTTGTTGCAAAATCCGGTTTTCACTGGTAGGACGAGCTATACAAAATTGTTTGTATGAGATGTCGCTTCTAGGTATTGAAGTTCTTTGGTTACAGTTACGACAATCGATCAAAAGATGACCTCTCTGTTAGCTGACCCAGCAAACTTTGTTCTGCCATATAAATTTTTTGTAGTAAATATTTTGGTTGTTAAATAAAATATAACGATTCGCCTACCGCCCCAGCTGGTGTTTCATCTGGATTGATATTATAGCGTGATTGTCACTGTGCAATTCTTGCATGTGTGATTTAAAGAATTCCAATAATTCATTGTGCTCAATTAAAAGCGAGTCCAGCTCGCGCACGATGAGCGTGGCGTTAGGCGAATTAAGGTTATTGTAGCCGCAACGTGCATTCACACGATTGACGTCTTCACCACCCATAAAGTAAATTTGTAAAAATGTATGTGGTTCGTTTGGCAAGGGCAGCAATGATCTTACTTTGTGGTACACTTGGCCTTTGATTTTGAATGTTGAATTTAATTGCTGACCATTTGCCGCTGTATTGTGCATTATTTCTGTTGCTCCAAACGAAGTCATTTGAAAGCATGAACCAAATCTACGAATGGACTTCAGAAACAGGTTTGAAACTGGATCCATGCCGATGAGCAAGCTGTTCAATGGTTTTGAGCAACACATCCCGGCGGATAATTTATAATTGGGACATTCTTTTTCCCAAATCACCAATCAGGACTTTCGGATAAGCGGAATATTCGACATCTGGGTCATACTCGAATGCGAAACGAAGGAACGAAGCAGATGTAAATGCTCGATGTACTTGTTGGCTTTGTGGGTCAATTGTTTTGCGTGTAAAAACCAATTTGCTATTAAAATTCTGTTATGTAGACCAGAGATTAAAACCGAAACGAATAACGGTTTGGGTTACGGTTACTGTTTTGGCCGATCGTTTTTTTCCGGTTACAATTATATTACGGTTGTGGAATATCGGTTACGGTTATTAACCTATTTCTGTTTCGGGTTTGGGTTACGGTTACGGTTATTAGTATAAAATATCAATTTGACAATTCATGCAGACAAAAGTGGGGACTAATTATAAATTTTACTCCTGAAAACAAACGCTCCACACTTATTTCTGTGGGTGGTACTGCTAGCAAAACTTTTGATAATTTAAAAAAGATCAGGCAATATTGCTGAACTTTTTCCCACCGTTCAATATGTGTACTCTGCAAGCCATATTTTTTCTTTTAGAAACATATTTTTAATGAAGACATCCGATTATTTTTAATTAGAACTTTTGAAAATTTGCGACCAACTTTGATTTGTGCTGTTTTCCCCTGATAATTCAATCAAATTATGGTTATCCAACAATTTAATACAGCTAATTTTCTGCTCGGCGGAGAAAGAACCATTATGTCTCGGATCAAGAAATATTGCACATAGGTAAGCATCATTCTCGAACATACTTGGTTTTCTAAACTCTAACTCGTGAGACTATAGTTTGGTCAATTTGGAGTTGTTTTTGATTTCAAATTAACATTGAATCCAGATAGAACCTAAGGTTACAGATAATATCAGAATTAGCAGATGCCAAATTTGAGCAGAGCCAGCATTCAGTGATATATCACAAACATACATACATGGAAAGATGAGGAGGGTAAAGATTTTGGTTAGCTGCACAAACTCTTTCTCGTTCGCTCTCTTTTCTTTGTGGCCGTCAGCAATAGTGCGGCGCAATGTATGCATGTCCTCTACATTATCCCGGCACTGACTTACGTTTATCGAAATTTGTACTACAAGAGGAAAACCGAAATTAACCCGTATATTTGTTTCTGTTTTGATAACCGGTTATGGTAATAAAGGTTATAGGATTAAAAAAATATAAGAAAAAAATTTTTCGGTTACAGTTACGGTTTTCGGTTACAAATTTTAAAGTGTTTTTAGCGGTTAAGGGTTACGGTTTCGGTCACGGTTTTAATCTCTGATGTAGACCAATAGTTGCCTACATTTGAAGAAATCTCAAAGCAGTGTTGCCAATTTAGCTATTTTACCACAAGATCTAGCTATTTTATATAGTCAATAGCTGGAACCTGCAATTCTAGCTATTTTGGATATTTTTGTCATTTTCCAGCTATTTCGGAAGAGATAAATTTGCCATTTAATAGCTATTTTGAACATGCAAAAATATTCATAATTTAAACTGATCAAAATTTCAATTGATTTTAAAAAATTTTGACAACCGACTATTTAGAGATATATGATAAGTGTGAAGTCGACTTTAGTTGATCTTAAATTATTCAGATACAAATCCGAACCGAAAAGCTGGAAAAACGGTTTGGTTAATTTTATCGACAAGTTTGACTTGATCGTATTTAAGTGGAAGATTCAATACACCACTCTTAGGTTTACAAAAAAAATAATTTTATTTTGTTATTATTTGTAAGTTTAGTGTTTCTCCCAGTCGTACTTTCAAGTTCGCTCTTTAACGTTTCTAGAGCGACTGGTAGGAATACTTCACGTTCGGAGAATAACGAACCAATTGGTTTTGTAGAGCGGTTTGCATCCCTGTTTAAAAATGTTTATTTCACACAATAAGTCGCGATGCCTGGAGGAACATACCAGACCAATTTTTGCTCCTGTAGACACATAGGCGTCACATAAGGAGGCCCCTATGGTCTGTTTTTACCACAACATTGTCAAATAAGCCCTGTAGATCACTTGAACAATCAATTCTGTAGGAATAAACCAATATTTAAGCATTGAATGTTTTGCTTTCTTTTATAGCTATTTAATATAACTCTTTCGCCTTTTTAAGCTACATTTAATAGTAGATTTAGCTACTTTTGGGCTTTAGCATATTGCAGCACATTCTCTAAAAAAACTCTTTTAAAATCCTGGCGAATATTCAAGAATTAAAAGGTCTCTTGGTTAGCATAGATTTCCTCATCTTCTTAACTTATAAATGACCCTCACAGAATCTTATGTAATAATCGTAATAAGTAATTCCATAATTACTTTTCGCAGTTATATGCATTCGCTTGACTAGGCGCACACCCATAGACCGCAAAGTCATCATTTTTTTTGGCCTTTTGGTTTCTTCAAAAACCAATTTAAGTGGAATTTTAGTTGCTTCTTCGAATTTTGTTTTATTTTTGCACTGCAGTATATTTGTTTGACTAATTTGCATAACTTTGCACGCGAGAAACACTCGAGAAAAAAAACGATTTCGCATGCAAATTGAAAATTGATTTTCGTGATTTTTTTTTCTGTTCAAATTTTGGAGATTGCGCAAAAAAAAAATATTAAAAAAATGGAAGGTGTTGAAGGTTGCATTCGGTAACGTTTTTGTCTAATTTATGGGTAACCATAAATCATATTTTATGCACATTTTGAAACTCATTCTGATTGGCTTGATTGGGTGCTTACTTGCCGCTTCTATGATTGATTGATTGATTGTTGAATTGCCCATGAGAGGCATCAATTGCCTTCAATTTGAAACCGACAAGAATTCCCATGCTACCACATGGCTGACCCACGCAAATTAACGCCTAATATTTACAACTCGGTTCCATTTTTGGAAGTAAAATGTGTGCCAAATATAAATCAGAACCATAATAAGCTCTGGACGGCTAACAACGCCCACCTGGATGGATGGATGGCCACAAAAACAAAAGTGTGACCAAAAATAGCTCATGCCTAGACGATTAGCATCAGGCCGTAGAGAGTCGAACGTGATGAGCTCCACAGAGGTGGAGGTGCGCGCCCAAGTTGCGTGACACTTTTGCCAAAGCGAGGACGCACATTCGAAACCTGGCTAATTGTTCACACCCGCCAAATGGCCACACCCCAGTGGACTATGGGCAAAAATCGAGATATTTTCTTTGGCATAAAGTCAATTATATTACAAAAAGTGTGCAAAACTGCGTAGTGATAAAAGTGAGTGACTTTTTTGACATGAAAAGCAATGCTACAATATGTTTTTAACTTTTGAAGTGAAGTAAGACGCTTAAGAAATCATTATGAATCTTGGTTCATTATGTCAACTTGGTCCATTGTTAATTAACCTGCTCATCAACAATATTCCGCAAGTGTTTTTCTATTCAAATGCTCTTTTGTACGTTGACGACCTCAAGATATTAGCCTCATTTGATGATCCATTTTCCCCCACTTCTATTGCAATGTTACTTAGACTCTCTGAGTGCTCTTCTCATTTCTTCTTTACGGATCGCATATTCAAGGTCGATGATTTGGGTATATTATTTGATCCAAAAATGAGCTTTGATAGCCACATTTCTGTAATTTCAACAAGGCTAAAAACGTTCTTGGATCAGTGTTGCCATTTTAGCTATTTAAATGCTAGATCTAGAAGGTGCAAGTCCTATTAAATTTTTCAAAATGCTTTCAGCTACAAATCTGACAATTTTTAAATTATGCTTAATTATTTTAAGTGCTTTTCTTATAAGTTGCTCAATCTGAGAGCTTAAAAATTTTCTGAAAATATGGCAAATATGCTTTCTAATTTCTTAAGTGAGTTTTTTTGATACAACTGGTTGAATCCTCGTACTCGTGGAATTCTCGTATTGGTTAGAGAGTCTCCAAGGAAGATTAGTACATGTTGAATCTTCATACTAGTTGGAGACTAGTACTTGTTGAATCCTCTTGCTGGTAGCCTATATAATTTCTCATATGAGTTTATCGACAGCCAAATCATATCGAATGTACCAAAACGTCACTTCATTGATGATATGGAATTTCTAAAAGCAAATTCGGGTTCAGAGTAAAAAAACTTGTCTAGAATCAACAATTTATTTTCCATTTAAGCTCCTATACTAAGTTCTAGAAATTTTACTATTTCGAGAAAGCACACTTTTTCACGCCTAAAAATCTAAAGTCAGATTGCAGCTGAAGACGTTAACCACAAGGATGGTTTTATAGCAGAGAACGCAAATGTTTCCCCCTCTGTGACTTGTTGCCAAAATATTTGGGTTAAAAAGACAAAAATTCATTTAGGTAAAAATTTTTTTTTTTTTTAAGTAAACATTCGTTTTTTATTTACCATGTGTAGATTTATTTTATTTTAATTGTAATCTTAACCTAATATTATTTTATTTTGGTGTACATACCCACTGCACCTCGAAGCGAACGTCAAGCGAGAGTATCGTAAAGCTATCACATTCGAGCACAAATGTGATACGACAGGCGAAAGTATCGTCAAATTAGCGTATTCAAGCTTGAATATGATATGTGAATAGGGGAGAAAAACGTTGGTGATGAAAAACGAACTACCGATGCTGTTGTATCGAAAAAGGCTCGCAATCGATTGGTAAAGTGAGACGCGATAGGTATCGAAGAAGGCACACAAAAACTATCGAAAAAGGCTTGCAAACGAATCTTTTGCTTTCTCTGCCACAAGCTGAGCGACGGGTGTTTAATTTGCGGATCGTTTGCGAGTGTTTTCTCGATAGTTTTGCACGTTGATGTTTCGCGTTAGTATCGCTAGCGATATTTTTTACGAGCTTTTGGCTCAGTGGGTAGTTATATTTAACTTTTACTGTAGTGTGTGTTGAGTTTAGCTCGAAATAAAGGTGCGCTACTAATTGATTTTAGTTTAGTTGTTGATTTGGGTTGATTACATTGCACGCCATAATGTTTGCAATAAAAACCGAAAAACGGTTTCACTATTGAAAAACAAGCAAAACAAATACCCTGTGTATTTACAAAAAACGCCGTGACTCTGCTATGGAGGATCATTGGGCAGATTGTCCAGCCACCTTGCAGAGCTCATAAGCAAAACGAAATTAATTACATCAAATTGGTAAGCAAAAGCAACACGTTCATAAACCATTGCAGAATTTCAGGCTGTGAAGTGGATAAATTGAAATCCCCAAAGCGTTATTCGCCGACTTCACAATCAAACCTAAGTCTGAGTGGTCGTTTGAATGTGAATATGCAATACAAAAAATCCGCTGACGAGAAGATGTGGTTATCTTCGAAACAGCGATCTTTGTACGGACATACCAATTGCTATTCCAAGTTGTTGTAATTAATCTCTGTTGATTTGTGTTGATTACATTGAATTCTCCCCCCAGGAACCAAAAGCAACCAAAATACAAAAGTTTGATTTTAGTTCATGTGGCTAGTTATTCTACAGGCGAACGGGGGAGGCGTTTGATGTTGTTTGATAATTTAGATATTTAAGTAAATCCTTTTTATAACTTTTTGGATACAAAGAAGGTCTATCGTTTTTAACATAGAGGTGCTTATTGGTGGTTATCTTTTTGATTAATCTTGGTTTAAGTAATGTAAATTAAAATTTTAGAGATATATTATGGATATATTGTAGGAAAAGTGTAAGAGGGGATTTCTGTTTTTTTTTTTTATTTACCTAGAAAGAGTCTTAGAATATAACATAATAATTTTTTTACTCTCGGCATAGCTCTGCCAGCCCAATATCGAATAGAATAGGGGCGATGTCAATGTATGTTTTAGCTATTAGAATTTGCAGGTTTTCAGGTACAAAGTTTTGGGTCTAGTACAGTTGTCGCAGAAGGCCGTATGTCTTACCAACTGCCTTGTTAATATGGTCTGTCCACGTCAAGTTCTGGTTAAATATAATTCCTAAATTATTTGCCTTTTCTACATACTCTATCTCTTTATCATCAATATATAATCTATCAAAAGTCCTTATATCAATTGCTTTTTTATAGATTACCAGGTATATTAAGGGATTAACGGACTTTAAGGGATTTAATCCGAGTCCATTTTTATTGACCCGTTCTGCAATTGTTTTTTTGTTCAGAGTTAGTTACATCTACATATTCTATTATTGAACATCATCAGCATACATATGGACATCACATTTTGATAGAGTACTTGGGAGATCATTCACATACACAGAAAACAATAATGGACCTAAAATTGAACCTTGAGGAACACCACGTGTAATTTATAAGAATGACGACACACTAAGGGAGGATAAGACAGCTTGACGCCAGTTGGTTAATTATGATCTCATTAATTTGGATGCTGTGTTTGAGAATCTAAACATTTCGCTCAATTTAGTACACAGTATGTCATGATTGACTGTGGCAAATGCTTTGCTGTTATCAAGCAGCGTCAGATATGTTACTTGCCCATCGTCTAGTTTATTACGAATGTCTTCCGATACTTTCAGTAGAGCAGTGATACAGCTACGATTTTTTCTGAAGCCTGATTGATTTCGAACCTCATTTAATGTATTTTTTTTAATCTTAGTTCCTTTAATCTTAGTTCCTTGAAAGCTCTACAGATGTAGAGACTAAGTTGATTTAGCAATGGACGAATTGTTGGATGGCTTTATGGACGATATCGATTTTATATACTCTTGCTGTCGACATCTCTCAAAAATTTGAATGTTTAATCTTTTCTGTGGTGAATTTTTTCCACAGATTAATTCACATGTTTGATCATAACTTGAGAACCGCTCATCCGATCTTTATCATTTTTTCAACAAATCGATACATATTGCTAATGACTAACTATATCTAGAAGGTACATATCATCTAACTAAAAAACTGTGGGAGATTGAGGTTTTTTCAAAATTGGGGGGGGGGGGGGGAGGCAAAAATTGAAAATTAACTTGATCTGCCTGCAAGTATAAGAAGCATTTGTCCCATACATGCATAATCTGTAAACAATTAAGTCGAAGGGTGACAGGCGCTGCAATGCATATTTCAAATTAATTTGCAACTTGTGTGCCCATTAAACTAATTAGGTTTGCCCACACAGATAAATTAATTAAAAAAAAAAAACATAAGCCTGGCCAATCGAGTTGAAAACAAATTTGCTTCACTTTAACCACAGACGGAGCAATAAATTTCATAATTAAATCAGCTGCAGCTCTAAACAATTACTAATGGAATGGAAAAGTACAACCAACCAGGCAGACACACTCTGTCTGTGCTGCTGATAAGAGGAAAAGTAAAAAAACTAATGGCCGGGCAACGGGGCAACGCAACGAACGCATTTGACTCACTTTCACACAAACAAACAACAAAGAAAAAGGCAACAAACAAACACAACACGAGGCCGGGCTAAAGGTGTATAAATTAAACAAATACCAATATGTATGCCAAATAAACGTGGACAGTATGACCTCACTACAAGGGATAGACAAAGTAACTTTATCGTGGGTAGGTGAACAAAATGTGGTCATCATAACTGATAACCTTGTGTTCTGTAATCTGTTTTGGTGGGTTTTATGATTTTCGGAAATTATTTTTTTTTTTTTTTGGTATAGTTGGAACGGAGTTGGTTCTAATTTCTAAGATTTCATATGAAGAAATAGAGAAATTTAAATTAAAAGCCGTATAATCGTCTTTTGGCACCGTTTACATCAAAAATGTTAAATTTTTAATTCATTTTTATAGATTTTTTTGATTCTGTTTTGTGTTATTTTGGAATTTTTCTGAATTATATTATGCTTCTTCTGATGAATCTTGAATTTGTCTTCCAAATAACTTCTTTTGCATTGATATTTCCAATAATAAATATACATTTTCGAGATTCGAGACTCTTCGCTGGGGTTGACCTAGAATATTGTACTCCTCTCCTCTTTGTCATCCTTCCACGAAACGCCAGTTGCCCTGCCGCAATGTCGTTCGCTTATTTAATTGTCGCACAACCCCATTGTGCATTGTTGTTGTTGTTGTTGTAGGGTACTCTATATGTTTAAATGCCAAAGACATGACGCCATTTATACAGAGATATGAAGAGTGAAAGAGAAAGAGGGGCAAAACTGCGCCAGCTGACAACTGACACTTGACTCCGCTGAGCCACACTCGGGCCACTAACAGTTATTGTACAATTGTACACACACATATACATACGTACACATGTTTTTACCGTTAGGGTGGCAGCAGTGGCTAACTTTTTCAATTAGAAAACTTGTGCAGACAGAAGCAAGAACATACAAATAACAAATGCAAAACATATTTTCAATTAGTTTAATCACTTAAAAAAAAATATCAAGAATTTTCAGCTGGCAAACAGGCGGGTGTGTCTATGCATGATGAGGATGAGGGCTAGAGGGCGGACTGTTTGTCATATCAGCATGTGTAAGGAGGCTAAGCCCCCTTCAGCTCAAGAGATACGAGAAAAGTCAGCGTTTTTAAGCTGTTCACTTACTATGTAGGCAGCCAAGCGTTTTCTATACTGTGCTACTTCGGTATGAGGAATTTATTGTTAAGTGTGTTTGTGTGGGTATTTGGACTGAAGGGAGTTGGAAATTGTCCGAGTACGGAAATCCGAAAAACGATATTTTGGGATCTGTACCAACAAATCGAATATGTATTGCTTTTCCTTAGAATGCTTTGTAGGTTGAAGTGTTTTAAGCGACACTAAGCCAAATATGTCTACCTTCCGCTCAAACAAGTGCGGAAAAAAAAAAACCATAAATTAAAGTTAACAACGTAAAATTAGCGGTATTTAAGGGTTGACATGGGTTTTAAATTGTCCTAAAATTTAAGTTTTTAAAAAAATTATTAATGGCTATTTTGAATCATTATTTATTTTTGTAGGTTTATTTAGGTTGAAAAATTTGTATTGAAAAAGCAGTAAATAGTTCTTACATAAACCTTTTTTTTGGAGGATGTTTATCACCCTACTATTGAACTCAGTTTTGAACTTGATACTCCGAACTGCTCTGTAATCTCTGCCCAACCAACTCAATCTTATATGCTTTCGTAAAGTAAATTACCCACTCTAATATCATTCATCTAGACACTTTAGAGTGTCTGCTTTCGGTTATTCGTTCAATTAAAACGTCATATACACCCGGTCCTGATAATATACCAAGCTGTGTGCTTAAAAATTGTGCTAGTTCTTTATGCTTTCCGCTTTTAAAACTGTTTAACTTATCTCTTGAACTACATAGTTAAATTTACCAACGATTGGAAGGAGTTTTTTGTCGTTTCTATTCATAAAAAGGGATCTAAATTGACAGCAACAAATTACAGGTGTATCTCTAAACTATCTAAGCGTTTTCTTTCTACAATCTTGCCTGAGTTTACTTCACAGTAGATAATATGGGATTTATTAATGAACTGCAAACTGATATACAGGCCTGTTCCCGTTTCCGAATCCGATTAATCGGAATTGGTAAGAGTTGTGATTTCTAAAAAATCGATTAAAGAATTCGTTCGAATCTTTTTGCCATCCAGAGGATCGAATGAAGGTAATTGGGATTTTGAAGTTAAAAGTCGAATAACACAGTCGGTTTTTGGAAGCGAGAACATTTAACAATTCCGATTCCGAATGATTTGATCGAAATCGAAAACGGGAACAGTCCTGATAATTTATACAGTCAATCATGATCTCCTCCTTCACAAATTGTATCTACTTGGATTTCCTCCGAACCTTCTTAACTGAATAAAGGGTTATTTGACAGACCGTTCCCAACGTGTCCGTTGAAATTAGACATTTCATGAATCCATTCTGAATCCATTCCACAAAATATCGAATAAATAGGCCACATATGCGCCCCCAAAGAATATTCAAAGAAAATTTTTCTATGATCATTCTTAGTACCTTTATCAGAGCAAACATTTAACGATTTTGAAAAAATATTTAATATTTAAATTGAAATTTATTATCATGCTTAAATTGGGTAATCTACGTAACAAAAAATAGTGTTTTTTAATTAACAATGGCCACTCAATTTGATTTAAGATTGAATAAGATAGAAATATCAACTAGCGTTATGCAAGTCTTGCTTGGTGTTTCGTAAGAATTGAATTATGAAAAAATATAATAGTGCATATCTATATAGATTTTTATCGGGGTGCCACAGAAACCTCGTTCAACCACATTCCATTCTTAGTTGCCACAGATTTAGCTTTTGGTTGATTTCAAACCTCTCGTGTTTTGTTAAGATATTTAGAAAAGCGACCTCCTCAGTGGCTCCCACTGGTGGTCGCCCCCAATGAAGTTAGCGGATTAAGAGCTGGCAAGTTATACCTAGTGTTTAGCGCCAACAAATGTGTAAATTTTGCATTTTATTTATGGAGAATAGGAATTAAATTTGAATTATAATTTAAAAATGCATCAAAAAACACATAACACAATCAGCCCTGTTTTTATGGAACTTCAACTGGAACAATTAGTGTTCCAACTTGATTTTCTAATAAGAAAATAAAAACTCTTGAAGTTCTGTGGTACCAGAATTTTTCGAGAGATTTACAAAACCAATTTCCGATTTTTGTGTCACCCCGATTGTGCATTTGTTCTGATTTAAGCGCCGAAGTTGTCACATCTGCTATTAATAAATTCTGCACAGATAATCTTAAGATGTAACCAAATAACAAGCAACATTGCAAAAAAATTTGTGGTAATTGTTTAGTAGAGTTACCCCTTCAAAAAATTCGAAAAAAACCCTCTATAGAATACGAATTTACAAAAATTATGGTGTCTTCAGATTGCCTGGAACTTTCGCGGTTTAATGGTAAAAATTGTTTTAAGTTGTTTTTTTTTTATTAAGAAACATATTTCTCTTTACCTCAACTGTCATTTACTGTTGGAAAAAATATTTTGACGTAAACAGTTTTATCATATTTTGGTTTTATTTTTATCGAAAATTTGAAAAAAACTGTAAATTACACCGTTATTTTTACAAAGAAAAATTTTTTTTATACACTTGAAAAGTGTATTATAATTTTGCCCAGATGTTTGTAACGCATAGAAGGAATCATCTCCGACCACATAAAGTATATATATTCTTGATCAGCATGACGAGCTGAGTCGATTAAGCTTTGTCCGTCCGTCTGTCTGTCTTTCTACGCGAACTAAGTCCCTCAGTTTTGGATCTATCGAACTGAAACTTTGCACAGAGTCTTCTTTTACTGCACGCTGCTAATATGTCGGAACCGACCATATCGGATGACTACTTCTTGTAGCTGCCATACAAATGTGCGTTTAAAAGATGGGTTTTAGTGAGAAAAACTGGTTCGTTCTCAATATTATCGCTCTCAAACACGGTCATGGGTAATATGTAATGTTTTTAAGCTGATCTGCGAAGTTTGGTCGAAGTCGCTAACCGTTGCGACAAGCTATTTCAGTGTATCAAAAACTTCGGTGCAGACGAAGTTAGCGTTTGAATTTCTTTTTTCTCTTTTGGATGATGAACTCAATGTAACAAATTCAAAAGTGTTCATACTTTCGAAATCTGTTGGTAAATTATTGTTTTTATTATTATTACAAAAACACAAACAACAATCACTTTTACCTTTCCCGTGGTATTAAAAACCCCTACGGGCCGTGTTTTTCCCCCATCACCACAACAACTTATTCTCCCATCATGGCCTCATCCCAAAATCCACACTTTTCATATCCTGATGAAATCAATCACCATGCTCATCACTCTCATCGCCGAAGTTTTTAGGGAAGAAATCCATAGAGAATCCAAAAAATGAATGCAATACAATTTGCAGTGTTCGAGAAAAAATAAAAATAAAAAATAAAAAAAACTTTACCTATATTCTCATAATTTCTTATTAAATTTGCGACGACTTAAGAGAATGAAGTGATAACACAACGGAACGAATCCCATGCGTCCTCTTCATTCTTGGACAACATTAAATTAAATTGTGAGTCCCTAAAAAGTTTTTAATTTGCGTACCAACAAACACACCCTCTCTGATCTTTTGACTCGTATAGGTAAGGGAACATTCTACAGATATGCAAATGCATCACGGTCTTTTGTAGAGCCTTCACAAACTTTTAAAATAAACATAGTTTTTTAAATCATGGTGAAACTACTAACTATTATAGTTTCACCATGTTTTTATATGACGGGGAGGCAGTATAATTTTCCCTTACTGGCAAGTGGCTCGAACTATACATTTTCTGGGCCAACTATTCAATTCGTTCGGTCCGGTTATTCTTTTCGAACTTAGTACTCGTGGCGTACTGTACTGTCCCATTTGCACAAAAAAACACATGTGTTTGGTACAACCTTGTTGCAATCCCTAAACTATTGCAATAACTTGGAGGCCTTTAGTTGGAGTTCCTTGTAGTTGATCTTAACTGCAATATGGCCACTGATGCGCTAGCGGTATCGAAGCTTGATGTTTCCCTGGTGCAACAATACCGCTTTTAGGTTATTCTTGATATAAACAAACGCTACTAAACCCACACATCATTGCAAGAACAAATATTATTGTATTTTCAAGAAATACTTAGCATAGCGCTTTTGCCGATATAGTATGATATTATGACATCATCCTTTAACAAATTCCGTTTTTGAACTGAATGGTTGCCGAAGTCATGCATCACTGAGTGTCAGATAGAGACAGTCACATTTTCCTTTCTTCTTGGTGAGCCCTGGTATATTCCAACAGCAACTTTGAATGTTTCCTCTCTCCTCTTTTTCAAAAAATAAAGCGCAACAACAAATATGTATTAATGGTCGAACCGTAGACAGTGTTGTTGGCAACGAATGATCTCGTGTGCATCAGACAGCCAAGAACACACACACACATAATCAGAAGGCAATAATCGGTTTTCTATTTTTTGTTGTCATTTTCTACGATGTGGATCAGTCACTAGGTCCCCTCGTATCTATCGAAATGTTTCAAATGTCAGTTGGATAGGTTCACTAGCTTTTGAGATATCGGGTCCACCAGGTTGACTACCCTGGAATACTCCAGAGATAACCTGGATACATTCAGTATTCAAAATATAACTTATTTGGGCTTTGAGCTTAGTTTTTGGAAACAAAAAGGTGGGGTTCCCAGAATAAAAGTCAGTTTGCTCTTTACACTAAAATGTGAACTCTAAGTGGTTAGTGGGCAGTAGATCAATGCTTCTCAAATTTAAGTGGGTCGAACTTTAGACCATAATAGTGCTCTCAAGGTTAGTTTAAGGTTCTTCGATTTGCTGGATTTTTGTGAACCGCATTCCAACATTTGACTCACTTTTGATTGTCTTGTATCTCTACTACATGTTTTTATTCAACTTCCTTTGTTTGCTTAATCATTCAAACTTCTTGTCGCCGGGTTTTTGTGTTCCTGGTATTATGATAAGTAAATATTAAGCTTTCTTTTTTTGTTTTGGTTTTTCAGACTAGGGCGGGCGAGTCTACAAAGGTTTTTTCATTGATCGATTGTGCCGATTCTTTGAAACTATTAAGAAGGTGGTAAAATTGATAAAAATAGCCCCACTTTTCACACACACAATTTCCCAGAAATGTTTTTAGCACCTTAATTGGTACATAATGATCTCATTCGAGTTGAGTGAAAATTTGTAGCTGGGAAAGCGGAGCTGGCAAAGAGAAAATCTTTAATGGTTGCTAATGTTGCTATTGTTTTTAAGTAGCTGGCTGCCAAAGATAAGGATTAAGTATTGCACTATGACGCATTTCTAGCAATTGACTTTTGGCCAAATGGAATGCCCACGCTTCCATCGACAGAGTCATTTGATAAATTTGTTTAATTTAAAACATTTGCTAAGGCAGTGAGTCATTCTACCCCCCCACTCCCTGTCCCTGTCTCTCTCTTTCACCATATGCAAATTGGGTTAATAACATATTTTGTGATGTTTGTTTTTGGCATTAGGATGACTTTTCGCTTTCGTTGCATTTGTTTTTACACTTGTTATTGATTTTTGTGCTTAGCAGAGGGGGGCAAATGCAAGAGCTAACGAGAGATGGAGAGAGAGAGAGAGAGAGTGCGCAAAAAGCCGCCAAAAAATACGGTAAATTTGTTATTGTATTTAGTATGCGGCAAACAAGAGAGTCGAGCTTAGAGCTTCCTACCCCAAAAATTACGCCTCCCCACGCATACACATACTTAGGGCAGGCGGGGGGAGGCCCAACACACAGCTGCAGCGGCGCTGATTTATTGATTTTTCACTTACTTCTTAACGCTTTTTGGCCCATTACATAAAATATGCGTAGATGATATAAAAACATGGCTAATTGGGGCCATAAATTTGGAACCTTTCTTTGTAAGGAATCAAAAGTGGGCAACACTTGCATTAAATATTTAATTTTGTAGGCTTGAAAAATTGTTGTTTTTTTTTTTTTTGCTTTCTTATTATGTTTTTTTGCAACTATAATTTCTAGCTGCCCTTGAGTCTCATTTATCTACCTGCCTTTTGCACACACACACACACATCACACAATCAGACACACTGAGACGCAGAGGCGGCGAAGACGACGCCAAAAACCCACACAACTGCATTTTTGTGTATACTTGACTGTTACTTACTTTTGTTGGGCAAGCAATTTGCAGGAAAGTGGCTTTAACTAAAAGCGGCTTGGGGGAAAACTGTAGTAGCTGTAGTTGTTGTTGTTGTTGTTGCTCTGCTGCTCCTTTGTTGGGGCTGGCTGCTGTTACCAAAATGTTGAGTTGATTAATTGGCTTTAACTTAAAACTTCACTTCACTTCATCACTTGGGGATATCGATTCGATGTAGACTTTCAATTTATCAATGTAGATTTATATTATTGCACATTTTGCTAACAACCCCACACAATTTGAATTTGTTGTTCTGGTTTCAAAAAATGTAACCAACGCGAAAAGAACAAGAACAACGATGCGCTGTCAGAGAGAATCAAAGAGAATCTGGAAACTGAATCAGAGAAGTGTGACCGGCAGGCGGTAAGCATAAAAATACCACCACTTGAAATTGAACAAGCCTTAGCACCAGTTCCGAAGAGCATTTATTTTAGTGCTAGTTCGGACACTGAAATGGCAACAATGAAACGTTCAAATTTGAACAAGATGCTCTTTAAAACTTAAACTTAACGTTCCTTAAATATAAGACGAATATACATTTTAAAAAGAATAGGCTGCAAAATTTCAATATGTTTTAGATTCTAGTTTAATTTTGTGTGCTTATGAAACTTTTGGAAAATTCTCCGTTCGTCCGTTAGACCTTTTAAGCGTAGTATACTTCTTCTAAGCTTCAAAACCTCAAAAAAAAACTCCCAAAGTAGTAGTATTTTTATCGGTATTTAAAAATGAGGCCTTTTTGTTGGAAGTGTGGACTAACACGGAATTGACAAAAATTTTTACAAAAATTTTTTGGCATTGCAAAATGTTTCAACATGTCTTTGGTGGAAGTGTATACTACGCTTTAGGCTAAAAATGTCTATTTTTGACATTTTTAAGAATTTTTTTAAACTACACTGTAATTAAATTGCAATATCTTAGCTTAATTTTCCAAAAAAAAAATGGAATAATGAATATGGGCCTTTCCAGACTGACGTTTTTACGAAAAATGTTTTTTTAAACATATAAAAATAATGGATTTTTAAACAGAATGTTTTATATATGGGAATCAATTCAGCACTACTGTCAGAAAAATCAATGACATCAATCGATCATATGGAGTAAAAGATTTAAGCAAAAATAAGTGCTGGCGTGACGTTAGAAAAAACGGAAAGGGGCTTTGACTGTTTTAAAAAATTGCAAAGCTCTGTGAATTGGGCAAAGCCTTTTGTATAAAGTAGTGGGATTTGAAATAATACAAGTTTATTTTTCAGGTTACTTTTTTAAAAATACAATTGTGATTTGGCGACCTTTCTAATTGTAGATTGAATAAATAGCAAGATTCCCAGTGGTTGGAGTGCGACTAATCATACAAGTCTGCTAATGAGGATTTCTGGTTAAATCCGAAACAGTTCTGTACAGACATACCAATTGCTATTCCGATAAAAATGTTGTGAGCTATCTCTGTTGAATTGTGTTGATTGTATTATAAAAATTGTAACCAACCATTGACCTTGAGCCAGCGCTGTAAAAAGCACAAAAAATCTTTTTAAAAATATTTAATTCATATTTTTATTTGCAGAAATATCTGACGTCACGTTACCTGACGTTACGTTACTTAAATATTCGCAAAATCTCGAAATGGTTTAGGAAATTAAATAAAGATTGGCTTTTATTAGTTCATTTTAGTTGATTATTTCCCCATTAAATAATATTGAATTGAATATGATAAAAAATTGTGTTTTTAAGTGATGAAACAAGGTGTTTGAATTGACAAGATTTTGTATTAAATGTAAGTATCGTAATGCGTCCTCCACCAAATCAATGTAAGTTACTCCGAAAAGATAAAACCTTAAGATCGAAACCCTAAGAACTGCCGGGAACCGAACCAAAAGCTTTACGCTTGGACTAAACCCACAGAAGCGGTTATTAGGCTTGGTTTTTACTATCAATTTTTAGAAAGTTTTATTTTATAATAACAAATTAAACGACATTTCTACCAAAGTCGAGTTTTTTCACTTCAAAAAGGCTTTCAAAAAAAAATAAAAACACTCTTTCTGACTACCTGAGGAAAATGTTAAGCCCTTTAAAGTCATTTCGACTTTACTGTTTCATATGATTTAGTAACGAGTAGAAAAGAAAAATTTTCTCGAGGCTTGCGCGTGAGATTCGCTGTCACTGACTTATTTATTGATATTTTTAATTGAATATTTTTCAAAAATACTTCTAGAAGTGGTCATGAAAATATGACTTTTTTCGCCTTTTAAACATTATAAACAAATCTTTATAAGAACTGCAATGAAAAGAGGCTGCACACTTTCAATTGCCTATTTATTGCAGTCTTAGAGTATCTTTACGTCATGTAACTTTCCTTTTAAAAACTGGATTGATTCGCCTTATAGATTTTAAAAAACGGAAACGAGTGTATCTATGATTCTAAGAGTGGGACAACGGCGTATCCTAAAACAGGGTTTGTCAACAAGAGCGAGAACAGAAAGAGAGTGCAAAAGTAAAGCTACGTAACTTCTCATCATCGACCGTTGGTGTAAATAAAAAAATAAATGTAAAAATAAATAAAAAAGTTTATTAAAAAGTCATTAGCAAAGTTTCAATCATTTTTTTTTATTTCCTTGATTTATACTAGCGTTGGCGACAGAAAACGGACAGACTTTTTTAAAAGGACAAAAAAACAGGACAAACAAATTTTTCCTACTAATATAAAAAATTTAATGAATATCAATATTTTCGATCAATTCATATAGAACTTCATTGAGAATGGTATTATTAGCAACAATTTTGTGTGCATATACGTATAAAGCATTTGTTTCGATTAAGCGTGTTTTTAAAAATTATTATATTTGCTTCAACTTTCTATTTCGATCTTATAATCAAGATAAGACTTTCAAGAAAAAAAAACAGGGCCATTTTTTTATATTTTTTATACACTTGGAAAGATGTATTATAATTTTGGACATAAAAAACAGAAGTTTGCAACGCATAGAAGGAATCATCTCCGTCCATAAAGTATATATATTCTTGATCAGAATTTGACCGATTTGAGTCGATTAAACTTTGTCCGTCCGTCTGTCCGTCCGTCCGTCTGTCCGTCTGTCTGTTTTATACGCGAAACTAGTCCCTCAGTTTTGGAGCTATCGAGCTGAAACTTTGCACAGAGTCTTCTTTTTACTGCACGCTACTACTATGTTTGCAACCGACCGATCGGATGCTACTCTTTTTGTAGCTGGAATGTTCGTTCGGAAAATGGGTTTTTGTAAGAAAAACTGTTTTTTTGTTCTCAATATTACTGCTCTCAAACACGGTCATGGGTAATATGCAATGTATTTAAGCTGATCTGTCGAAGTAATTGGACTCGAGTCGCTAACCGTTGAGACAAGCTATTTCAAGTGTATCAGAACTTCGGTACAAACGAAGTTAGCTTTGCCAAAATTTCTCGTTTTTTTTAATTACAAAAATAAAGAGTTATTTTAATTTTTTTTTTTATTTACAAATGGCCATAAATTTATATATCCAACTTTTATCAAACAAGTTATTTTTAATTTATATTTTTGTAATTTTTATATAAAAATATTTTGAAAAAAAATATTTATAATTTTTAAAATAAAAATTTAATTTAATAAAATCTATATTTTTTATTTTCCAAAAACTTTCATAAAATTTATCAAATATTTTCTAAATGTCAAAACAATTTTTATTATAAAAATTAAATATAAAAATTCAAACTCGAGCCCAAATAAGTTTTTTAACCAAGCACCCAATTACAAATATTTTTTCATATATGTGATCTTTGGGTCACTATGTATGTATATACATTGTCTATACGGACCTGGAAGCATGCCAAAGGCTACTAAATTTTCGCGTTTATTTGCTCACATAACAGAAAAAAAAAAAAAAAAAATCTACTTATTATTTTTTTAAAAACAAAAAAAAACTTAGATCTTGTTATAATAACCTTTGGGTGACTTTAGTCAACCAGTCATTATCGATACGTTGATAGCCAGCGGTACTGGTGCTAGCGCCCAGTTTAGAACCGAGTTCAAAACTGTTATGGGGGAAGGTTATTTTTATTTTCAATTTAAGTCAAATAAAAATGCCACATAGTTTCAATTGATAAAGTGTGTGAGCGACTTAGGCTGCCTTCACACTGTTCGACACATGACACATGATAGTCTAGTAGTCCTGCTTTTTGTTCTGTTTTAAATTTGAATACCTTGTCAAATTCATAGAATTTCATGGGGGAAATGCGGGCCTACTAGATATCATGGGTATCGAACAGTGTGAAGGCAGCCTTAGAAAAAATTAAAAAAAAGATGAATAAAGGATAAAATAAAATAAAAAAGGCATTTTTTCCTAGGGAGCTGTATAGCCAATTTTACATTTACATCTTCAAAAAGAAAATGCCAGATATAGTTCTTTCAGCCCTTAATAAAGATTCCACAATCCAATTTCATTTTTTGTGTTTTATTTGAATTTTAAGAAAAAAGTTCTTAATGGATCACTCTTTATATTTCTCTCAAATTCAAGAAAAATCGTATCAAATCTAAATTAAAAACTTTATGTTATAACTTATAATATACTAGCAAATAACCACCATCCCTCCCACATCCCACCCACTTTACACCCACCACCCCAGTTCCCACTCACTTCCCACCCACTTCCCGCCCACATCCCACCCACATCCCTCCCACTTCCCGCCACACTCCACCCACTACCAAAAGAACTAACCACCCACATTTCCACTCACATCCCACCCACATTCCATTCACTTCACAGTGGGCATCCCGGCGTTATTTCAACATCGAAAATGAAACACAAATGAATTCTCATTTTGACCTTACAAACCGAGTTTCAAGCCACTCGGATGAAAAATAGTTTTCTTTCATGCAGAATTTTCCGGCCATTTTCCTCGTGGGCTGATTTTCCAAAATCGAGAAAACATGTGTCGAATTATTTCGCGTACTTTGCATACAAACCAAGTTTCAAGTCAATTGGATGAAAAATAACATTTTTCCCATACAAACTTTCCGGACGCTTTTCCGACTTTTTGGGGTGAAATTTTCCAAAACCCCGTCTTAGTACGCACTTTCACCACTAACAGAAACTCCTGTCCAAATTACAGCCCTCTCTACCGTCTTAGGCTGTGCGATGATTGCCAATCAGTCAGTCAGTGAATCAGGACACTCTCTTTTATATTTATAGAAATTGAAGTTTTGCAGTTTTTTTTCGGCACACAGCTTATGTTGACTTTCTGTCGAATGAGTTTTTATTTCAGCCCATGGTGCAATTGGGCAAAACTGTACAAAGACCTGTTGGGCAAATGTTAACGGTTTTATTGTTGTACAGAGTCTGTACTGAACTCAGCGCCTAAAAGCATGCCACACAATTTGTCGAATCTTATGCTTCACCTGTCTAACGCATAAAGATTTTCCAGCTTCAACTGAAACTTTATGAAGCAATTTTAGTTATGTAAATGTGGCCTTAACCTGCTTGAAGCCTTGACATGATTGAGCGCTAATCATATTAATACTTCTATATTGATTTTAAATCATTTGAAATGCTTGAATAGAATCTTTGTCTTGTTTGAGAAGACTTAAGATTGTGCCTTAAGTCAGATAAGAATATACCAAATCTGCACACATTTTTACATACAATTGTACGTGTAAGTTTTGTTTGTATTTGCTCCCAAAAAATAAGCAACCGGTTTCCACCTCACATATGGAACAGGCCCAAGAAGAATGCTGCCTCAAACAAGCCTCTTCATATTGATGTGATGCTGATTGGTAAGGCGAAAGTCCCCAAACTTGGCGCTCTTCTTTGTTTAATTTTGGCAACTGCAGCTATAGATTCACTGTACGTGTCCCCGTTGGATGACTAATTTTAAATAAATTAGTGGAGGCGGAGGTGGAGGTGGTTGACACTTTTTTTGCTGGGCAATTTCCAAGAACATTCCAATTTTCTCGCATGCAATTTTAAATTAAACTAGTTTAGTTCTAGGAAATCAAGCTAAATGCCTTAAACTGCACAGGAACTTACTAAAACAGAGAGAGAGAGAGAGGGAGAACTGAATATTCCCAACATTGGGAAAATGTGCTGACCCATCAGACTGAGCAGTAGCCGGCCTAACAAGTCGAGAGACCTCTCTGTGTGCTGGTCAGTTGCTCGAGAAATAGCGTGCCAAACGGTTGTTCAACGCGCACGAATTTTTTAATAAATTTAGCATAAAACGAAACTCATTCTGAAGTGGATTCTTAAAAAAGATATCAACGCCGCATACAAAAAAAAAAAACAAAGACAAAGAAATTCTTCATTAAGTCTTATTAATTGCATTAGATGATGAGTGACCTAGAGCATACCGCATTACAAATGGATAAATTGCCGCTGCCAGATCAAGTAAGTTTATGGAACTTACATAAAACTACGGAAGCTTGAAAAAAACGCAACTGAAATGTGTTTGCTTTGAAACGTCAATCAAACTTTATATATATACATACATATATACTGATAATTGTCAATGTAAACAGCCTCCTCCAAGTACGGGCTTGAGAGTTTGAGAAAGTAATCTGTGAAGGGGAAAAAACCAATGGCTTAGTCAGAGAATAGATTCACAATCTTTTTTGTGGGATTTTTGCTTGGCTTTTGAACGTAACTGGAGCTAAATCTTCTTTGTCCGAGTGTATGTATGTATGTATATATATTTATGCATGAGTGGGATATGCATATTGATTAGCAGGCAAAAGTCAAAGCTGCTTTGTAAACAAAGCGGAAAATGTTGTATTCTAGCTAACAGTAATAAAAAATTGTTTAGAAATTTAAATTCTCATTGATGTTTACAGGAAAATACCAACAATCAAGATGCACGCAATAATGTTCGCGCTCGTCGAGCAGGTTAGTACAAATTTTAATACACTGTGCAATACGAGTTTTTGTTTATTTTCCAAAGAGAAGGACTCTCAGAAAATTAGCTATAATTACCCGAAGACTGTAGATTGTTTGAAATAATAGAAATACAAATTTAGATGAGTTTAGAAATTTACTTTCAGGCCTGTTTACGATCAAATTGTGCGGAAACTCTTCCCTGTTTCAAAAACCGATTGTGTTATTCAGCTTTTATCTTCCACTTATCTTCATTCCACTGCCTATTTCCAACCCACTTTTCCTTTCTTGGATATCTTCTTCGTCTTAGGATCGATATTTATTAAACCACCACTTAACGGGGTCTGCCGCTGCTACTAATGCCCGCCAGTCGTTTCTGCTCCGTGCCAACTGGCACCAGTTGTTCACACCAAGCTTGGCAATGACTTTTCGCACCTAGTCTTCCCATCTAAATGGTGGTCGTACTTTCTTTTCTCCCAAAGACTTTCGTCAAACAGTGGCAGTCGCCCATAGTCATGCTGCACACCTATTTTTCTCACTTTAAACAAAGGGTGCGACATTAGATGTAATTTTTGAACGATCGTTTCGTGATTACAATGCTGTCATGATATCTTAACAACACCAGGATAATTATTGGAGTACAACCGAATTTAGTTGTTCGCCCTGACGGGACCTATTATGTTCTGGATTGCAGAGAAAGACGCATTGCCAGTGCTTTCTAACTGCGCATTGTCATATCTTATTACACCGGGAAGCTCCGTGCCATCGGAACGATTGGCACGGCTATAAAAAGGTGGTTTCTGACACCAGCGAATGTCGATGAGCACATAATCACCGTACTCTTAAATCTTTTCTAGATTGGTAAAATCAGTTTATTTTTTAGCTTTGTAGTCGAATGCTCTAGTTTAAAAGATGATGATTAAAAAGTAAACACACTTCGTTCCATAAATTTAAATTCAGAACAGAATTTCTTATTTATATGAAATAAAAAAAATACCATTTGTTAATTGAATAAATATACATAAATCTATATTTTGCAGTTTGTAGATTTTTACGCGCAAATGACGCGTTTTAAGCTTATTGTAAATCTGAAATATCGATATCGAGTTTTGACACCAAAATATTTATATCGAAATGATACTTTTTCATCGCCAAAAATATCGTAGATATTTTTGAAATTTTCGAAACCCTATTTAAAACTCTTTTACTGAAGCTTGTTCAACGGGTAGCATGTCCTATTCAGCGTAGGAGCTGTTGATTTTTGCGCTTGACAAGACAAGTATTCCCATAGAGCTCATACATTTTATCATTCTCTCCGAAGAATCTTTCGCGCCTATCGCCACTTCATCCGCTGATGATATTACCCATGCTTCTGAGCCAATTTGCAGCACTGGGATGATAAGCGGCTTGTATTTATTACGCTATTTTTGTTTTTCTAGAAAGGGCTCTGCTCTTGAACTCCCTACTGAGCCCGCCGTAGCATCGGTAAAAGAGTAATTAGAGGTTACACATCATTCCAGGGTAGACAAAATCCTCTACATCCTAAAAATTGTATTTTCCCTTGTTGACAGATTGTCCAAGACGCGTTGACTTTTCGTGGATTCTAGGTACCTCGTCTTGTCCTCGTTTACTGCTAAGCCTCAAACTTTGCCGTTCGGATTCGGCGTTAAACTGTAGGTCCCTTTCTCTTGTGCGAAATATTTAAGGCACACACGCTTAGAGATTGTGAGAAGCTTGGCTTGGCCCCTTTGAGGGGCTGTATAGCCAATTTTACCTTTTACCTTTACTGCTAAGCCCATCAGTTTAGACTGCCTCTCAATTTCTGAAAACGCCCGGCTTACCGCCCGTTTGGTTTTGCCATTATCTTCGGCATATGCGAGTGGCATTTACATCTTTATTAAAGATGGTTCCCAAACTGTTGGCATGTGAACACTGGCGCAGTATATACTACATCAGCAGATTAATGAAGTCACACGATAAGGTATATCTTCTCTTCTTCTTTATTGGCCATCATAACCGTTTGACGGTCTCGGCCTCTGCAATTAATGCTCTCCAGTCGATAAGCTATCACCCTGCCTAAAACTTCTTTTCGTTTTTGAATATCAAATCCGATAAATCGAACGCGAACAGCCCTGTTTGACTTAATGTATTTATTATAAAATTATTTTAAATTTAAAGTTCTTAAAAGAGTTTCAAATCTTTGACTCTCTGCCGAAGGTTTAGTGCAAAGTTTCGAACTTTTACACAGATAACCAAACTGAACAGTATGTATTTTTCATTTGAAGAAAAGTATTGGGCATTTTTGGGAGACCGACGCACAGTGGTCCCAAATCCCAAAAAGACGGCCAAAAGTTAAACAACGTATGTATTTGATTTTGCTGAAAGTCTGTACTAGGGGGTCTTTGGGGTCGCTCATCTCGAATCTGATGTCAAAATTTAGAAAAACAAAAAGGGGAACCAATATGGCGGACAATTTCTTCAAAAACAAATTTTATTTGGCTGAAGGTTTGTACTCAAGGGTTTTCGGGGTCGCTGATCACGAATCCGAAGTCAAAATTTAGAAAACAAAATGGCGGAATCAATATGGCGTACAATTTCTTTGAAAACGTATTTGATTTGGCTGTAACGTCGAAAAACCCGTTTTATCGATAATATCTCGATAACTTTTTGAAAGGTTTTTTTCATATCGACTTTCGTGCTCAGCGGACCAAAATACTTTAGGAAAAAGTTGGTTTGGGAGAGGGGAGAGCTGTCGAGAAGTGTATATATATTATGTAACGACAAATGTGGCACAAAAATCATCACCGAGACTAAATATGCAGCAATCTGCAGCTAATTTTTTGGATATGTTTTAAAGAATTGTCTAAACAACAATTTCTTATTTGTTTGAGAGTGGGATCTTAAAAAAGTGGGATCTGGGGGAGTTTTGACTTCAAAAAAAATATGGCTTGTAAACAGCGTATTAGTTTCCATCTATTGAACTTAAAAAGGCGCTAGCACATAACCCGTCGCGCTTCGCTGCGCCTTTAACAGTATAGAACCAATATCAGCCCACATCCTTCCCCCATCCCACCCAAATCCCACCCACTTACCGCCCTCATCCCACCCACTTCCCGCCCACATCCCACCAACTTCCCATTCACCCATTCCTATTACCACCCACTTCCAAAAAACGGCAATCCCACCCACGTCCCACCTAACTACCACTCACATCCCGCCCACATCCCATCCACTTCCCAACATCTTCCCTGTCCCGAGTTTTAAGTCCATCAGATAAAAAATGTTTATTTTGCATGTTGAATTTTCCGGGCATTTTTACTCCCGGGGTCGGATTTTCCATCATTGGAAAATCACACTTCAAATTATTTCGCATTTTATCCTTACAAACCGAGTCTCAAGTCAATCGGATGAAAAATAGTTATTTTCCCTGTAGAATTTTCCTGGAATTTGCACGCCTGGGGGCGGAATTTCCGTCATTGGAAAATCATGCTTCAAATTAATTCGTATTTTATCGTTGCAAACCGAGTTTTAAGCCAATCGGATGAATAAACGTTTTTTTTGCATGCTGAATTTTCTGCGCATTTTCACTCGCGGGGATCAGATTTTCCGACATTGGAAAATCATATTTTTCAATTTCATCCATTGAAACCGAGCTTCAAGCCAATCGGATGATAAATAGTTTTCTTCTCGCAGAATTTTCCGGAAATTTTCCGACCGTCGGGTCAAATTTTCCGACATTGGAAAGTCGCATTTCAAATTAATTCGTATTATATCTTTACAAACCGAATTTTAAGCCAACCGGATGAAAAATAGATACATTTCATGCAGAATTTTCCGGGCATTTTTACTCCTGGGGGCGGATTTTCCGACATTGAAAAATCACATTTTAAATTATTTCGTATTCTGTCCTTACAAACCGAGTTTCAAGCCAATCGGATGAAAAATAGTTTTTATGCTGAATTTTCCGACCTTTGGGTCAAATTTTCCAACATCAGAAAATCATATTTCAAACTATTTCGTATTCCATCCTTACAAACCGAGGTTGAAGCCAATCGGAAGAAAAATAATTTTTTTGAATGCAGAATTTTCCGTCCATTTTCCTCGTGGGCTCCGTCTTAGTACGCACCTTCACCACTAACAGAACTCCTGTCCAAATTACAGCCCTCTATCTCTTACCGTTTAGGCTGTGCGATGATTGCCAATGAGTCAGTGAATCAGTCAGTCAGTCAGTCAGTACACTCTTCTTTTTATAGATATAGAGCGAGGCCAAAAAGTGAGAGAGTATTGGTGTGTAAAAACCTAATCGCTTTCTGCTCTTTTGGTCTAAGCTTCGGCGAGCGTTCGGGTCGTGTACGTGTGAATAGCGAAATGTTTTCGCCCCCTGGGAGGAACCAAGGGCTATCGCTAGTAGAGAGATATTAAAATTCCATTCAAACAATTCAGCATTTATTTGAGCATCTTTATCTTTATAATAGATTACGCCTTATTACAAAAGCAAACAAAAATATGCCTTCCGGTCTGCGCGCTTCATAATTATAAGTGGTCTGCCACCGAATTGGAAATGGCCAGCGTGGCGCGAGGGGAGGGAGTCAGCCGCCCATGTCAGCAGTCGTGGGTTCGAATCGTGGCCTGACTCGAGCGAACATTTTTTTTTTTTTTTTTTCAAATTGTATTTTTAAACAAATAAAATTTTTTGTTATTCTTCGATATCAAGAAAACACACTTCTAGTAAATATTTTCAGCATTTAAACGTTTTTTTTCGTTTTGGAGAGCAATGGGAGCTGCGTTGAGGAAATGCTTTCTTAGTACAATGTCCGATCACTATAGGAAGCTATTGTGAAATTTTGAAATTTCTAACTATTACGGGTTGTCTTGTGGGCTGATGATCACATTCAATGTCTTATCACTTTATGTATAAATGTCTAAATGTCTTTTAACTAACGCTGCCCATCCACTGCTATCTGTTTACATAAACTACAACAACAACTCTTTATGTAAGTGAAGATCTCACTCAACCAGTTGGAGCTCAATTAGAATTATACAACAAAAAATGTTTTTATTTATCTCATTTACAGTGCCGGAAATGGATGATGATTCAAATGATGAACGACCATTTATTAAAGATGGCAACACGAATCCTGGTGTAGACGATGGTCTGTTATCTGGCGGAGGCGGTGGCGGCGGTGGTGGAGGAGGTGTCAGTGTCATCATACCCAACGGTGGCAACGGCAGACGTCCTAGCTACTCATATTCCCCTAGTTCGACGGGGGTTTTTTTTTTTAGATTGGTTGGGTAAACAAACCCCAGAAGAGATTAAAAACCATAAGAATAAAAAGACGCCTCTGGGTGTATTATTTTTTGGTTTTTTGTTGGGGGCAAAAAAAAACAATTGCGTTATGTTTTGGAGACGAATCAGCAGCATCCGTATTTTTATCCCAGTCTTATCTTCATTTCCGTGAGCATCATATTTCAGATAGCAGTTGGTGTGGGCCTAATATGGAATGGTCGATACAATATCAAGGACGAGCGAGAGATCTGTCGGGCGAATAAAATTAATAATTATACAGTCATTGGAATATTTGTGGTGACGGTGGTGAATGTGCTAATCTCTGCCTTTGGTGTGGCTGAAAGGGCACCCATACCGGCTGGCACCACGTAGATAAATCGAATTAGCAGAAAAATAAACCATTAGATTATAGAGATACTCAGCACCCACACATTTTGTTAGGCCAATACTTACACCATATTAAGTTTGTTTGTTCAAATTCACCAGGCGCCTCATTTTTTGTATGTTTTAATAAAAATTTTGTGATAAAAATAAAACGAAAACAGAAAACAAGCTTACAAATTTTTTGATTAAAACATTGAATTGACCTTTAAAACCGACCGCTTGAAGCAAAACTATCGACGAAC
>JAEIFU010003337.1:0-29923 GCA_018904235.1 Lordiphosa stackelbergi | reverse complement strand
TTTTATTTAAATAAATGAATGTTCTGTAAGTCAACTCAACTTGTTAGGAAGAACATTGACGGATATCGAATATGTCTTGTGGTGAGATATTTTCCAGCTAATTATGACCCTATGAAATTCAGTCAGAATCTGCCCAAATTTAAGTAAGCCTAGATGGATTCTACAAATTCCGAAAGATCTTGTGGTTGAAAATTTTTTAAGCTAAACACTAATAATTTTGATTTTTACAGCCTCGAGACCAGTTCAACCACGAGAGCCAGCACCAGCACCACTCCCGGCACCAGCTCCAGCTCAATAGTTTGGAATACAAGTACATGTTTAGCTGTTCTGGTTTTGTCTTCGCTGGCTTTATATATAGCATGTTAGTTTATTGTGATGGAGTTCATTGGGGTTATCAATAAATGGTCTCAACTGTCTCTACAGAGATTTGAGTTTCTGTATCCAAAATTCTGAAACTTTCGAGTTCCTTGGAGTTATGCTGGGTTTTATAAAGTGAAGCACACAAAAAAACAAAAAAGTAATATACATCTAACATTAGTGAAGCAAGGAACTTGAGAATTACAGAATTTCCGAATTAGGTCTGTGAAGCAGCCAGACCCAGTTCAAAAGCTGTCAATGCACCCTGAAAAATGCAATGTTTGGTGCAGATTGTGAGCCGGCGGCATCATTGGACTGTATATGTATCAATGGAGCAAATTACGGAGCGATCATTATTGATATTTTTGTAGCAAGAATGGAAGATTTTGACTTGGTTGACATGAGGTTTCAACAAGACGATGCCACTTCAGCATGAATTCACAAATGAATACAAACGTTATCACTTTCCGGGTGGAATTTTCCAAAACCCCGTCTTAGTACGCACTTTCACCACTAATGGAAACTCCTGCTGTCCAAATTACAGCCCTCTGTCAAGTCACTCTTGCCATTCAATGAATCAATCAGTCAGGACACTCTCTTTTAAAAATATAGAGATAAGCTGCAATTGTTTACTATCGAGGGCGAAATCTTAAAAAGTATGCGAAAATTCGAAACTTGGTCTAAAACCAGTATTTTAAAATTAAATTTGGGTTTTATACGGCAAGTCACTGTCAATTCACTGTTTAGTCACTTTCAAGTCACTGATTAGTTACTGCATAGTCACTGTCAAGTCACTGTTTAGACACTGTTTAGTACACTTTTAAGTCACTGTCTAGTCACTCCAGTAAGTCAATGAGTCACTGTCAAGTCACTGTCAAGTCACTGTAAAATCACTGTATACTCACTGTTCAGTCACTGTAGTCAAGTCACTGTTTAGTCACTGTATAGTCATTGTTAAGTCACTTTGGTCATTGTTTAGGCACTGTTTAGTCACTGCTCAGTCACTGTGTAGTTTCTGTTTAGTCACTGTTCAGTCACTGTTAAGTCACTTTTTAAGTCACTGTTAAGTCACTGTTTATACACCTTCAATACACTTTCAAGTCACTGTCTAGTCACTGGTTACACACTGTCAAGTCACTGTCAAGACACCCCCAAATGCTAACCACTTTCCCTCCTCTTTCCACCCTTTTTAACTAGGACAATCCGCTAAAAGAACAACACAATATATGACTGACGTCAGCGCAGCGCTGTAGCGTCACGTGACGCAGAAGTCAAATTTTACCCCTTCTTAAATCTTTCGTACCGAAATTAAAGATGTTCCACATCAAAAATATAAGACAATACGTCTAAAGCCTGTATAAATAAATCTACAGTTCAGGGGTCAAATACCCCAATGTGGATTCGTCGGAAATGAAAAACTATTTTGTTTTGAATGTTGTAAATATAAAATTGGGTATACAACTCCTGCAACGGGGCCAAGCCAAGCTTCTCTCAATCTCTTGGCGTGTGTGCTTTAAATTTTTCGCACAATAGAAAGGGACCTACAGTTTAACGCCGAATCCGAACGGCAAAATCTGAGAATTTGCTGTTTTATGGCTAGTTACTTCACAGCTGGCGGCAATAGCTGGTGAAGGAGACCGGATGTGTAAAAGCTGTATTCTAAAAAAAAAAAAACTTATTTATTAGATGTTCCGAGACGGGATCGAACCAACACTAACTGCTGGGCCACACACGGCCACATTTTGTATGTTAGCGTTCCCAAATTCGTCCAATATTAATATAACCCGCTTTCGATCTTAAGTTCTGACATTGCAAGGGTATAAAAACTACGGCACAGAAGAAGTTAGCTTGGCCTTCTCGTATTTATACACCTGCAAAGTATATTATAGTTTTTCTCAGAAGTTTGCAAAGCATAGAAGGAATCATCTCCGAACCAATAAAGTATATATAGTCTTGATCAGCATGACGAACTTAGCCGATTCAGATTTGTCGGTCCGTCTATCTGCTTCTACGAAAACTTGTTTAGTTCAAGACCAAACGTTACGTTCAACGTTGATAGATTTCAAGATAAATTCTCTAAAATTACCACAAAAGATTTAAAAAATTTGCCCATTTAGGTTTTATATTGTAGCGTAACAAAGTCGTATGCTAGAAATTATATAAAACAACAAAGGAGGCATGTTTTAAGTTGCCTTACACTTGTTACACATATCAAGCAGTTATATTACCCGACTTTGTTTACATTTTCGTTGTTGTTCTCTAAATTGCAGTTAAATTACACAAACCATGCATATCACTGCGGTGTTAACTATGCTAGCACTTTTGGCGGTATTAATTTACGATCATTTACTTAAACTTACTCCCCTAATTACCACTTGATTTGCTTAAGGTTCATCCGATTGAGGGAGGCTTTCGGGAAGACATGCTCAACGAGCACAATCGTTTTCGGAAAATGCACGGTGTTTCAGATTTGAAGCTAGACGAAGCTCTTTGCCATATAGCTGAAGTGAATGCAACGGTAAGACCGGTCAAAAATTAATGTTTCATTTGAGTCAGACTTGACACCATCTTCTCTTCAGGGGATTATTTTTGACGCAAATCTGGAATACGATCAAACTACCGTGGAAAATTGGTGTTGTGTACCTAACAATCCTCTTGAATGTGTACAAGAATGGTATGATACAATCAAGTATCATGACTTTGATAAAGCCGAGCTTGTGAACGATGCCGCTCCTTTCTATTTTATTGTGTGGAGAGAGTTCAACAGATTCGGCGTTGGGCAGGCTACAGGGTAAGTTACTTTGTGGCAGAAGGTTGTGATTTAATGTTATATAACATAAACCAAATTGTTAGCAATACCATTAGAGGAATACAAACATGTGTAGTGGCCAAATACGCTATCGAAATGGATGTGAAAGAGAATGTGCCCAAACCCATGTAAGCAGAAATACAAAAAGCTTCAAGTTTTTTGTCCCGAGTCCACAAAAACTCTTGAATATATTGAGATTAATATTAATTTTTTAAATATCTTTCAGACCCGCTGAGCCGAGCACCACCCCCAGCAACAGCTCCAGCTCAAAAGTTTGGAACTCGTTTCAATGTTTTGTTCTTGTAACATTCTCCTGGTTGGCTACATATTTATGGTACCAATTTGGAATAAGCAAAATTAAGTGTGATAAAAAAATTTGTAGTAGTGTACTATCCCAAATTTAAACCTACATTCTATACCCACTGTAGCCCACGGTCGTTGTTTCACCTTTTTATTTTCCACATTCTACTTCAATTTTTAAAACTATATATCGATTTTATTACTTCTATTGCTAAATAATATTAATTTCAACCAGCTCTTTTTATCTCCTCACAATTTTGGATTACTATTTCTTCTCCTTTGTCATCCATTCTTTCTCAAAGTAATGTAAAAATCTTTAGTAAGGCATGACTTTTCCGTGCGTAGGTTCAATATTTTGGCTTTCAGGCTTATGAACATTTCTTCAATCAGCCGAGATTGAATTAACGGCAAACTTAAAAATGTGCGATACCATTGAAATACCAAAATTTGGATTCGAAATGATTTTTATTTATAAACTGTTGCGCCGTAATTGAATAATGAAACGAGCAGCCATTCAACTGCGTTCCTCCAATAGATTGGATTTGTCTATTCTCGATCTCATTAATGGCGTTGCACTATTTTCAGACAAGACTTAACTTGAAATGAGTGAACCTTTTAACTAACGTGCGTTATTTTGAATGCAATTATTCAAAATTTTCAATTTTACAAGCGTTATTGCTCACATCAGACTTTTCAGTTTTTAAACAAATTTTGTGGGCGTTATTTCACTTTTTGGAGTGAAGTAAGGCCCACGGACGTTATTTTACTGGGCGTTATTTCATGCACCCGTTAATTTGGCCATACTTGATATTTAACGAGAAGGCCAAGCTAACTTCGTCTTTGCCGAAGTTTTTATACCCTTGCAAATGTTTTAATACATCAGAGTTTAAGAACGCCAACATTAAAACAAACTATTTTTCTAAATAAAACCCACTTTTCGACCGATAGTTCCTATGACAGCTATAAGATATAGTCATCCGATTTTGACCAAAACTTCCAAATCAGTATAAAAGCGTATAATATTAATAATCGCTGAAGTGAGACACGTTAACATTAAAAACAAAAAAGTTTTTCTCACAAAGACCCACTTTTCGCCCGATAGTTCCTATGGCAGCTATAAGATATAGACATCCGATCCGGTCGGTTCCGACATATTAGCAGTGTGCAGTAAAAAGAAGACTCTGTGCAAAGTTTCAGCTCGATAGCTTTAAAACTGAGAGACTAGTTTGCGTAGAAACAGACAGACGGACAGACAGACGGACGGACAAAGCTCAATCGACTCAGCTCGTCACCCTGATCAAGAATATATATAGTTTATAGGGTCGGAAATGAATATTTCTATGCGTTGCAAACTTCTGGGCAAAATTATAATACCCTTTGCAAGGGTATAAAAATACAGCTCGTAATATTTATATAATTAAAGATTTGACATTACTTTGGTGTAACAATTTCATTATTGGCCACGAAATAAGCTAGTTGAGTGATTTACAAAAATTGACTTTTTAGATGGCGCCTTTTCTGTGACCATTTGGCGGACCAGTCCGTTTTTGATCAAACTGGTAAGTTTAAAGACGCTAACATTGAAAACAAACAAGTTTTTCTCTCTAAAATTAGTTTTTCGATCGATCAATCCTTTAAAAGCTACCCGATCCGGCCGGTACCGGGTATTTTGAATTTTTTTGGGCTAACGTTGGTTAAGATAGCCTTACTGACGGAGGAGATAGTCTTTGCTATCTTTGCAGACAGAGCAGACGGTCATGGCTATATCGACTCAGCTGTTGATGCTGATCTGTATACCTCCTTATATTCAAATTCATTAAAGCAAATTCTTTTGTTTGCAACTCTCAATGAACCAGCGAAAAAGGTTATGGTTAAATTATAAAATGTTGATTTAGTGGCATACAGCCTTATTTTTAAATTGGAATTGAGAACAAGACTGATAGTGTTATACATTTATTAAAAGACTTGGCGTCTAAACTCGCTATATAAAAAATTGTGATTAATTTTGTACAGTTTTATACAAGTTAGTAGCATAGTTGGATTTTAATTGGCATCATGAGGCTGACATCGAATATAGTATAAATAAATTGGATATTAAATTTAAAATAATTTTTCTTTCAAACATAATTTAAGTATTTTACAGAACTTGATAAGAATTTTAGAATAATTCTTTAAATTGTTCAAGCTAGAAATTTATCAAAAAATATTGCATAATTTTAAAATAATTTCTATGACTTTCTTTCCGTGGAGAAGTTTTTGAGTATTAGCCTATTCTTCTTTATTGAACAGGTACATACGAGCTTCGTCGGCCTATATGGGGAGATTAAAGCATGTTAGTATTAGTAAGATCTTTAGGTCCAAGTGATGAAATAATACCCACCGTTTTAAACCATCTGGAAGCAGGTTTGAATATCCATTTCGACACAAAGTTCATTTCTGTTCGTGGTGCAATTGCATGCATATGCAAATGTTTCACCGTAATGAATGGTGGCAAATGAAAGCCAAAAAGAGCATCTTCGCTAGGGTTTATACCCTTATCGGCCAATACATTGCGCAGGCCCTCTTCCATTCGGGTGACTGTGGGAGGGAGATATCGCATAGTTTAAAGTACGGGTACGGGCTGGCTTATCTAACCACCTACCCAATGCCTCATGTGTTTTGTTTAATGAATGCAGACTGTGGTAATGTGTCTTTGTCACGGCTAAGTAATGGTACGTGGATGCAGGTTTAATATCCTTAAATATCACATATTCATCTGTCTCCACTTCCAATTTGGTTTCCGGTATTTGGCCATTGGCTATTTTGCAGAACACGCAATTTTGCTCCGTCATTTTGGTGTTAAAAAGTAAACTTTTATGAATTTGCTAATAGGTAAATAGTTTTAATAATTTCCATTTTCAAATTGATTTAGTGCTCAAAGTACAAAATACGAAACTGAACTAAAACTCTATCAGCTGATCTGAGAGAGCAGGAGAAAGTAACAACTGACAGCCTAAGAACTTAGAACTGTCTCAGAAACTAGTTCCTTTTCTGAACTGAAGGCAGATCACGGTGGAAGCAGTTTGGTGTTAATTATAATGTAACAAAAATGAAATCTTGTTACTAAAAGAAATAACGAAAAACGAAAAAAGACAGACACAATAATTTATATGGCGAACCATCCACTCCATAACTCTAAAATCAATTTAGCTGTCAACTTCATATTAGAAATTTTCCGGGCAAATTTTAAGCCATTGTCAAACCAGTTTGAATTGATTCCCATGGGAAACTGAAAGCCCCTGACGCAATGGTTAGGTGGCATTTAGAGTGAATATCATAAAAAAGATTTCTAAGACCATCGAACAATTATCTTGAAGCCTTTAAAAGACACCGTTATGGACTCCTAATTAAATTCCTAATTAGTGAGCTCAAAATTCGTCTTCTTTCGTCCAACGTAATGCTTTTTGTCTATAACTTGAACGTTGTATCGCAGATTTTAATGATTAATGTCTTAAACGACGGCTTACTAATGCTTTTACTTGAATAAATAAACTTGTGGAGACCTTCTTTTTAGAGCGAAGCTCTTTAGCGGACGTTTGACTGGGGGACTAAAACTAGAAAATTTTTGTTGTGAATTTAGTGCGATAAACTCTAATGTTTAATTCATTTTCATTATCAGTTCCTGACTTAAATATCGAAGTCTGCTCGCAACTTCAAACAAGGAATTTAGAAGCAGAACCGGGATTTCATGCCCATATTTGATGAAATCAATCTATAATTTCCGTTCCTGAACTGAATTACAAATCTACTTGTTTCCTTAAAGAAAATGATTTTTCTTAAAAATTTCAGTTATACAATGAATCGCAATCATTCCTAGTCTATGGCAACTAATGTCGTTTTTCATGATATATTTATTTAAACAGTGAGAAATTTATTTCGTATATTTCAGAAATCATAGTTCAAAATATATTACAAAATTAGTTCTAACTTTCAGAGCTGCAAACCGGTTCAGAGTCGAGCCGCTTCCGATGCTCCAGGGTTTTTGGAGAATCCAAACTGAACCGAACGGAGCATAAAAAATTTTCCGTCCAAACCTGAACCTTAACCGGGGCAAAAAAAAAAAAAAAAAATGAATAATAATTTTTTTCTAGCTGCTATAAATGTTGATATGGATATTTTCGAAGACACGTAAATGCGATCAAACAGGTTTTTGTATTGGTGTTTTCAAGTTTGAGTGTTTGAACATATTTAGAAAGTTTTCAGAAACACGTTCTCACATTTTACATCAATCCCAATTCTTACATCTTTTTTCGGAGTCCGAGAACCTTATTTTTTGATACCTTTAGCTTGAGAAATACCCGCGATATGAAAAAGTCTATATACGGGGGTGCCACAGAAACCTCTATCAACCAAATTCCAATTTTTAGGTGCCACGGAAATTTCTTTTGGTTGGTTTCAAACCTCCCGTGATTTGTTGGTAGATTTAGCAAAGCTCTTTTCTCAGTTGCTCTCTCTGTCGATGGTGTCGCCATCTACTTGACAGGCAGCGGATTAAGGGCTGCAAGTTATACCTCGTGTTTGGCGCCAACAAATTGTTAAATTTTGCATTATATTTATGAAGAATATGACTTAAATTTGAATTATGCTTTAAAAATGGATCATAAATAATAATGTAAAACATATTTTTCGTCCTCTAAATGGCGGTAGACACACAATTACATACAAGTATTGTGGCGCGGAGTTTTAAAATGAGTAGGACAGTTATACAAAAACATCAAAAAGACTGAACAACTTTTCATTGGAGGAGAAAGTGGCCCTAGCTTGTCCATAAACAGCATTATATAAATTGATAAAGGTTACGATGAACCTAGAAACGATTTATTTATTTGCGGGTTATTTTCGATTTACATCTGTCTCCACTTGGATATTCACTGCAAGTATGGATTAACCTTCTTAAAAATCACATAAAGCTATTGTATCAACTATTGCATCATTAAAGGCCACCATACCTAAAATACAAATTTCACACTTTTCGCAAGTATCTCGGTACCAAGCTTTACAACCAGGGATGCAAACCACTCGGAAATAAGGACTGGTTCGGTTTTTTGAACCGGCGCGCCGGTTCGGTTCATTTCATGGTTTTTGGGGCTTACTGAACCGCGGTTATGGTTCGGTTCGGTTCGGTTCACTTTTCACTAAAGAAAAATATTTTTGACACAAGTGTTCAGATTATTCATTAATTAAGTCTTAGGTTTTCAGTTAATCGGGTATGTTCAAAATTCGACGGCAATTTCCGTATAAACGTTCTCATTTCGGCTTGAAATCCTACAAATTTACATATAAAGTGACGTTGCTGTGAGTTGTTTAGAAACTTTAACGGTTTGAAATCGACTACTGAAAGCCAAGCGGATCAATATCGTCAAATAATTACAATTTTCGTTTGACCTGATCAAGTAATCTCTGACATATTTGGCACTTCACATATAAATAAATTTTCAAAACAACAGGGAATAATCTGTAAACGCTAACAATCGATATTTTACTTTTTTAAAGAATTTTGGAATTTTGTTGTAACATTAAATGAGATTAAGCTAAATTTTTTCCTTCTTCTAATAGCAGGCTTGATTCCTAGAATTATCGGAATAATCGGAGTTCTTTTTTCCAAAGAGTGGACATTTACTGAGCTATGTCTTTCTCCCTTTTTTCAACCTTAATTTTGCATGCATACCAGCCATAGAAATACTCATAGTCATTTTCTATTTCAACCGAATCTCAATTAAAGATATAAAGTTAACGCTTGAGTATTATGTGAGTTGACCCCCCAACGGATAATATAATCACCTCTTGGCTTATTACAATTTTGGGTGGATTGGTTGGATTAAGGTTGATGTTCTTAGAATTTTAAAACAACTCTGCTTTTCCAAGTATTTTCGTAATATTTTAAAGCTAACTGTTAATTTTGCTCACTATTCGCCAGTAACTAGCTAAAGTGAACCGAACCGAACCATTTTATTTTTCGGTTTTTGGTTCGGTTCAACATTTTTGAAAACACACCGGTTCGGTTCACGAGCACAAAAAGCGGTTCGGTTCGGTTTAAAACCGGTTCGGTTCAGAATCGGTTTGCATCCCTGTTTACAACAAAAACATCTTGCAAATGTAGGAATCATGGGAAATGGAAATCTGTAATTTTTTCGTAATATTTTGAATTTTTTGATATTGAATGGATTTAAAAACGTCAATAGATAACATTAGATATAAGACGCAGCAATAAACAAAAGAAAAACGAAAAATTCCGTAGGAATCAACTTTTGTGTTGAGACCAGGTTTAAAAGTTTCCGTAGAGATTGATGAATAAGTAGATGAAAGTTGTATATCGAAAAAGTAAGTGCGGTTTAAGATTTGTGGCTTTATTACATATTATACTTTTAAATTCTTTTGCGCGATCTCAGACAAAAAATTTGACTGCGACACACTCTTTTCCATATTTTACCTCCAAAAGTTTTACATCATTTACAAAATTTAAGGTAAGGAAATTAAGGTACCTTAAATTCCTTAAAAATTTGATGATTGTGATCGTTGTTTTGAAATTCGCTTCCGGAAACGGAATTTGTGTAAATATATTTGAAATTTTCTCCGGTAATATTTTAATTTAGAGATAAACAGTCCGTTCCCTTTTTCGATTTCGATCAAATCATGCGGATTCCAAAACCGACTGTGTTTTTGGGCTTTTAAACTTGAACTTTTTAACACAGTTTCTTGAAAATCACAACGGTAACTAATTCCATTATATCGGATTTGGTAACGTGCACAGGGCTGACCGCCGTAACTTTATTGCATGATTATTCTTCAAAATTAACGGCTCATTAAAGGATTTCTTTTCAGCTAAGGGGAACCTATACTAGGCAAAAACCCTAAATTCTTGGGGTATTCGTTCAAAAATAAGGTTTCATTATTTAGTTGAGATTAGACGAAAAGTATATTTTGTTGAACAAAACTTGCATATTTCGAAATTCGTTTAAAAACAAACCATGGAAAACAAGGACGGTCCATCAGAAGACTTTTTTTTTCTTAATTCTCTGAGAGAAGACCGGAATACTATTACCGATAAAAATAAATAGAATTTTAAAGATCCATAAAATTTATTTTTTAATTTTGGACTTCAAACCCCCCATTGGTTTTTGTTTTCACATATCATAAATCGTTTTAAATCGTTTTTTAAGTTCAATGTATATATAAAGGGGCTAACACTATAAACATTTGTCAAAATAATAATCAAATTAATTTTCTGTTTAGAAAATCACGTGTTCTACAAAGCTCGGTAGCTTCGTTCTAACTTTTATCTGAGACTAGTGCAAATCGAACCAGTTTCACTTTTGAGCTGAAAAAAATGAACTAGTGCTCAGTCATTAACAGGGGCCACCTGGGGAATTTCTCTCTTTGCCGCTGCCGGTCACACTTAAGCGGCACTTGCCTATATAAACAAATTAACTGCGTTGCAATTGCTTTAGTTGACAGATTTTTGCCGGATCAACAAGCAAATCGCGAGAAGGAAAGCAACAAATCCAAATTCAAGTGCTCTTAAACATTTTGAAACTCAAAATTCTGGTTTTCTAAATACAATAAGAACAAAACAGTAAAGCGAAAATGGCTGAGCGCGATCCCGCAACAAACCAACTGAAAGACTACAAAAACGAGCAAACGGTAAGTGCTTGTCGTGGGAGGGGGGGCCAAAAGAGCGGCCGGGCCGGACCCAAAAAAAAAGAGAAAGGCGCATAACAAAAATAATCAACGACTGCTTTTGGCTATAGAATTAAGTGCAAAAAATAAAGCAAAACGATTAAATATTTATATGCAACCAAGTTGAAGTTCATTAAAGCGCAAAGTTCAAGTACGTTTGTTTTTGTTGTAGTTGTGTAAAATATTCTCTTCTTTAATCGTTCTCTCTCTTTCTCTGTTAGTTATAGTCCACTCGAAAGTGTTATCAGTAAGAGCCGTTACGGATAAGGTTTATCAACATGGAATTTTTTTGTTGCACCCTGGAATTAGATAGATGAAACTGTAAGCCAAGGAGTGGGGATTATGGCTGGGTGTGGCCCAATTTAACTAGAAGCGTTTAGCAACAGCAGGCAATTAATCGTACGATTAGCAGCTACTTTGCACCCACCTGATCTCGACGCGCATGTTAATAGTGAATTAAGTCGCGTAGCTAAATATCAAAGTGCTTAGAATTATAGTCTAGTAAAATTTTGTACCGATTTGGCAAGTCGCCATAACCGCCCGGATTCTATTAGATATAGAAATGCAGGGGTTCCTTTTGCAACATTTACTCTCTAAGCCTGGACAGGAATCGATTCTAGATTAGATTAATCCCAAAATAATTAATTTCTTTCAAAAATCGTTACCACGAGCATTATTTGTACTCTCCAAGCCAGGATTCGAGTTTTTTTCGAGTCCTCAGTGAGCTCGTTTTTTTAAACATTAATGATACATTTGTCGGAAGATAATGGTACACTAGCCTCGACTATTCCTGAAGAGTCGAATATACCCCATATTTCAGATCAGTTTCGACTCATTTTCGAGTCATTTGGGAGTATTTTTCGGGTCGTTTTTTAATGAATCGTTATTTGAAAATTTGAATTAAATTCAATTTGAGCAAATGCATTAGTTATTTCCGAGTTTTCCTTAAATCGCACTTCAAACTAATCTCTTTAATTATCAAAGGGCTCGAATAAAATTTATAGTATTGAAATTTCGGACTCTTTTAGACAATAGTTCAATCCTTTCATCCAATCCTTCTTTTTCAGCCTCGCTTTAAATAAAAAAGAATACAATTCTTTTAATACGAATCGACGAAAAAGCGTTTTTATAATTCTTTTCCGCTAGTAATACCAAAAATTCTAATAGAATAAGCCACGATTTATGAAATATTCTAATTATTAAAGTGTTTTAACCAGACCCGAAAACAAAAAAGGATAGACTCACACTTGTTTTTCTCGCCAACTGAGAAAACTTAAGAAAGTTTACTTCATCGTGCAAATCACTCCAAATTGTCCTTCCACGTGCTGAAAAAAATGTTATTTTTTCTACCTCCGACATATGTTCAAGTTTCTTGACCTAGAATTGTGTACCTTGATAGCAATCAGGAAAATTATAGAAAATTTGTAATTGAAATAGAAAATATTGATTTTATGGAGAATGCAACTGCCGCACACTATATTGATTTTGGATTTTAAAGTACTTAAAAAATACCTCTAACCTTGGTTAACCTTTAGCTTACTTTGCAGTGTTGCGATTTTGCTATATTTAACTTTCCCTTTTACTTTGCCTTCGCCTTGTGTTTTTAGAGTAGTTGCGTTAATTACAAGCATTGTATTTTTATGCCAAACCAATAAAGCTTGCAAATTATGGGGGGTGCCACAAAAATCTCTTTCAACCAAATTCCCACCGTATTCTAAGGCTTAGGTGCCACAGAAATTTCTTTTGGTTGGTTTCAAACTTCCCGTGTTTTGTTAGGAGTCTTATAAAAGCTACCATCTCAGTGGCTCCCTCTGTCAAAGGCTGCAAGTTATACCTCATGTTTGGCGCCAACAAATTTTAAAATTTTGCATTTTATTTATGGAGAATATGACTTAAATTTGAATTATAATTTAAAAATGCGTCATGAAATATGTATATCAGTTAAACATTAAATTTACTCATAAGTGACATTTTTTAGTGAAAGATTTTGCCCTTTTTTTAGAGATGGAACTTCAATTGGAACATCTGGTGTTCTAACTAGATTTTGTAACAAGAAAATGAAATCTCTAGAAATTCTGGGGCACCGAGATTTTCAAACCAACCATCGGCAAAATATCTAGAGATTTCTATGGCACCCCCGATTTTGTACTTTTAAGTTTTACTTACAGTTTAGAAATCTATATAAATAATACCAAGTGGGGTAAGTTAAACAGACATTTATGAGTTTAAAATATCGTAAAGATTTAATATTTGGCTATTCTAGTCGATTTTAGGCCAATCGGCTTAAAAAAATCACGAAATTTGCGAAATTCTTATATGAGTTTAGATTGCGATGAAGACGGGTTAATAGCAGATGATGATCACAAAGTCGAAGAATTTGCAAAATTGTATGAGCTTAAATTACCATAAAGACGCATAAATAACAGACAGATGGTAAAGATCAAAAGCTCTAAAAATTGCCGAAATTTGTAAAAAATAATTTCCTTCTTTAATTATTATCATGAAGCTTTGGCAATTGTAAAGTAAGCCTCACTTCTTCTATTTAGGTTTAAAACACAAAAGGGGGCGTAGTAACGCACACCGAGTAACCGCTAGTATGTAATAATAGTTATTTAGTTAAAGAAATTTAATTTATATGAATTATTTCTTATTTCCACCAAAGAAATTAAACTTTATTTCTTGAAATAACAAGAAATCAGGAAAATTATATCATTTCTTTCATACGATTTGTCACTTCATTTTGCCTTTCATTTCTATCATTTATTGAAAATGATGACATTTGCCTCAAAAAAAAGGTAATAGGCGCAATTTTGCCTAAAATATAAAGGAGTAAAAATAAGTTGTGTGTTTAGCTTTCTGCTGATAGTTCAGGGCGATGGCAATGCGTTTGTCCCCAGAAATTGCTTTCCTGAGGGGTATGCCTTTTTTTTCAAAATATTCCAAAAAGTCTTCGTAAGTTTGAAAGTGCCGCCTGTCAAAAGGATGACGATTTGTCAGGGGAAACTGCAAAATTATAAGAAATGATACCAGTGGAAATGCGCTATTAGATTAAGCTAAGGGTGTTTAATGTCAGCAATTCTCCAAAAAACAATACAAATTTGCAATTTTTTTATTTTTACTTCCAGTTTCGGACCTAATTCTTTTATAGTTAAATTTCAAATTGCTTTCCATTATTTCAAAAATTCACATTTATGTAATAATTTGCTCTGTTTGTTTAGAAAGATTCAGAAATTAAGATTATCTGGCCTTACATATATTTTGGTATCGAAATGGATACGACATTCCATAGCCTGCACAACACGTGCACGTAAATGTTTTATTTAATTACTTCAAAACCTTCCATGCCTTTAAAGAATGAAGTAGATCATTGAACTTCTATCAATCATAGAAAAACCATAGGATTTTATGATAAAATCATAGTTTAAGTTTATTTTAACACAATTAAAAAGTTTAAAATCGAATTTACTTAGATAGCATTATCTTTCAAGTTCGCTTGCGTTAAAATAGGCATTAAAATGGGCGTAAAAAGTATTATTAGAATCTCAATATGAAACCGACACCAATCAGATTGTCCTTCTTTTTAAATTGCAGAAACATTTAATTTATTTTCTGCTATTTATTAATGGGTTAGCAAATCGTAAATATGTTCAATTGAAAATTATTTTTCAGAAAACCCATATAGAAATGTAATTTATTAAATAGTTGGAATTTCTTAACAAAATGTTTGGTTTTGAATAAATAGTTTACGTTTGTGGCTGGATCTAGATGTTTTGTAATTGTTCGTTGAGGCGTAACTTGAGATTTGTTTATTTTATTCACAGCAACAGCTATTTATAATTGTTTTTAATTTACAAACTAGAGTAGCATTCCTTTGATAGTGGCAATTGAGAATATGCCCATGAACAGCGATGCAAGCTCGTATATGACAGACGTTCGGAATGGAATGCCCATTGCTTTCCTAGATCTTTGTTCAATATCTCAAAACTGTAGCAAATAATAATTATCACCTTTTTTTGCATGGAAGGGATAATATACTATAAAATTGTTAAGGTTCTGCTGCATGCAACTTTCTCCTTTTGCCTTCTAACTACATATAGATGTTCAGAAGAGTAAATGTGTTTTGACGAAAGTGCGCATTACACCTGACGAAAAAGTAATTCACTCCAATCGCTGCGTTTCGTTAGAGAGATTGTAATCGAAAACAAACAGAAACAACAAATCGTGCCACACACGAGCCGATGCCTATTTCGTTCGCTTTTGTGACTTGCCCTTCTCATTAATAAGCGTTTTTTGACATTCCTTCTATTTTCTTAATTTGTGTTTGTATGCAGTACAAATGTGTAATGTGTAATTTTAGTGACTTGTAGTACTTTTATCTACGTAGTTTGGGGAAGATAATTGTCAGTAAACCAGACTCACAAAGTTGGATACTCAATTGGCAAAAGTGAAGTAGGCTCAAAACACAATTATGCAGAGCCAACAAAAAATTTTAAAAGACCAAATTAAAATATTGGCCAGCCTAAAAAAGCTGATGATGTATTTCCGGAAAAGCATGCATTTTATTTATCAAGAAATAACAAATAAAATCATTTAAAATAAACTAAAATAAAAACCACTGCATCATTACATTACTAACCCCCAATCATTTAGTCTGTAATGCATGTGCATTACCAACCCATATACTTCTCTATCAGTAGTACACTATATTGTAAAACAAGTTACAGTATTACACTGCTTGACGGCAGTTTTCCTCAAAGCGCCAAACCAACTTTTTCTAAAGTAAATTGGCCCGCTGACAACGAAAATCGCAATTATATCCACTAGTTAACGAGATATTATCGATGAACGTTTTTTACGATTTTTCCAAAAGTTGCCCCCATTCTCATAACTTTTTGGTTATTTATCCGATTTGATAGTTCGAAACAAATTAAAAAATTCGAAATTGTGTGTTGAATTGAAAACAGACATTCTGCATTACAATTGAAAGAAATGTATCCATTCGTAATGGAAATCCGATGGCAGTTCGGCTCTAGCGTACTTTTTATTACCAGTAATGCAGGCTGTAGGAACTCCCGTTTACAAAGCGACCATGCATATGGGGCAAAGAGCACGGATTGTATGTGATTATTTCCTTCATACTGATGGAAAAGTGGCATAGGAATAATCCATTTAATGGCAATTTGCGCCGCTGGGATTCTACAAGGGTTAAAGTATTTTTAAAGCAAATATAATAATGAGCCGTGTGTGCCAAGCGGTTAGTGTGCTGGAGCTGGGGGGGAGGGTCCTGGGTTCGATCCCGCCTCGGAACATCTAATAAAAAAAGGTTTTCTTTCTTTGAATATTTAAATCGTACCCCCAGTGATACTACATGAAAAACAAATTAAATGCCGTTCGACACACGTTAACTGTAGGTCCCTTTCTCTTGTGCGAAAAATTTAAGGCACACACGGCCTTATAGCCAATTTTACATTTACATAATAATGATTTCTTTTTAAATTTACCATAATTTCAATGAAACTTTTTAGGAATTTCGAAGAAGCTATCCACCTGGAATTACTCAGACACACTAGCTTGTTCTGTAACTGCGGAACCTTCAAATTCTTTGAAATTTTTTAAAATGTTCAGTCCGCAGGCTCGAACCCTTTCGTAAAGGTTTGGTTTGTTTAGAGCGGGGCAAAACATCGATGTTTTTAGCGTATGTATCGTTTTTTAAAGGAAGTGACAAACATGGATGTTTTTTTCGACATCGATGTTTTTACTACTCTAACAATTTTATAAGCGTCGGCAGGGCAAGCGAGGAAATTGAAAGAGAACTTGTTAAAATTTGTAATTTAAAATATAATTTTTTTTGGTAAATGGCCTTGTTCACCAGCATACATAAAACATCCATAAAAAAAAGTTGATTGGCTTATGTTGAACGCTTTGATGGAATTTTTAGTTAAAAATTGTATGCGCCAAAGCTATCGTTTTTATTCTAAATTACAGCTTAAATTTTTTTTTACATCCATCAAAACCGAAAAATTTACCAATCATGATTGCACATCACATTCGTTCACCGCAACAACCGTACTATATCCATCGATTTTTGCCGTCGATTGGTGATGGTGAACACGGCTATTATATCTAAATTAAATAGAAATAAGGAGAGCTTGAGGCGGTGTTGGACTTGCCCAGTCGCATGATCGATAGTATAAATTTCTGCCAAAGCCACTTCAAACAAGTCCGATGAAAAAACTATCCTAAGGCAATATTTGGAGAAACCAAATGCTGCTAAAGAAGTCGATCCCTTATAACATTGGAAGGTAAATTAAAATTTTATCTTTAAATGGGTATTTGAACGAATTATGATTCCAAAACAACGACGAAGAAGAATTTAGAAATTATGAAAACGAATATCGTGTGTGCCTGCTACGTCCTGCGAATCAGAGCGTATGTTCAGCAAAGCAGGACAACTTATATCCGCAGAAGCTCTTTAAAAACTACCACAGTCAATAAGCTATTCTTAAATTTGTAAAAAATTTTTAACTTATATGTAGTACTATCAGAGACATCGATGTTTTAACATCAGAACGATGTTTTCCCTGCTCTAGTTTGGTCCGGGTTTTAGAATCATCTTTCTCTTGTCTATGTACATCTGCGAGAAGTATGTTTTAATTTTACATCTTGACTTTTGTTGCTGCATTACATCCTTTCTCGAAATCACCACACAAAATTTGGGTGCAGTTTAGCTAGTTTCAGGGAGATCATTAAATTATATGGTTCAGTTCATAGGCCGGCTTAAAAGATCCGAAAAACCTAAACCGAACCGGTTCTAAAATGTTCGGTTTTGTGGACAGTTTGCAGCCTTGAGTTTACTATCAGATTGATCATAAATGCTACAGACTGGTATATTTTTCAAATTCATAACTCAATGCAAAGTTGATTAAATGGTTTACTTAATCCTAATAATTCTTTCCTTAGTCATGGGTATGGCATTTTTAACAATGAACGTTGTGTTAGTTATAAAATATATATTTAATTGAAATGAACCTCAATGACAAACATTCTTAATTTTATTAAAAATTTACCATTAAGCCACTTTTCAAATTATTTAAAAATTAAGTGGATTGTGCAACCTAGCTTAGATATTTTTAAATTGGACAACATAAAACTATTGTTAGGTTTTTCTTCAATTAAAAAATATAAATACTTAAAACAAAGGCAGCGATAATTGCCTGACAAAATGCAATTTTTTTATTAATTGCATTTGATTCACCCAGACGGTTAAAATCGAACAAAATAACACGAACCAAAACTTAGTTTAGCTCTCTTCTTTTTTGTACGTCATCATATAATTTCATTTTTGCAAATTTCAAAACATATTCTCACATAGTTAAGCAACGTTCCAAGCGGCAAATTGCATAACTCGACAGAGAGAAAGAAAGACAGACTTTGGTATTGACAAACGCATTTTCTTTCGTCGCTGAACGAGTTTTTAAGGCGCATACAACCAGTTTTGTGCAACACACTCCAAAAGGTTCAACCAAGTGCATTGACTTCGATTTTCTTTAGTCAATGATTTGTTTAGTTTGGTTGCGATTTGAAAGCAGCGTTTTTTTTTGCAGCGTTTAATACATTAGCTAACAAGTTTTTTTTTTGTAATTAGTTAAGTCAAGCGGAAATTGTAAATGTTTGATTATTGATTTCAGGGTTAAGCTATTTATCAAGTATAATAAATTGATGGTATTTCATAATACTCAGGGCCTGGCATGAAGAGTCCAGAATGGAAGAACGCCGTACTTATTCAGATAAATTGAAGCTGATAAGCTTCTATTTTATTAGCTCCTGCTTATCTATTTCGGTCAACCACTTGGCTAACAATAAAGAAAAAACATATGTTTTATGGATTGATACACAGATTCTGAATCGTGGTTGTTAATTTCCTAGATGACAGAACACAGTTTAGGATCTTTAGACAAATTTTATTGTAATTTATTGAATGTTCTGACAGACAGACCAACTGCTTGATTAGTGTACTTTCGTGGTTTCTATGGAACCGCGGGGACATACTGTAATCGCAGGCGCGGATGACGTAGCCATCATAACACGAGGTAGGTTTACTTACTGCTCACCTTCGACTAAACAATACACAACTAAAATTTTTCAATTCTCCCAAATATCTTGTTTTGATATTGGACAAAAATTTTAAAAATTTTTAATATATTATTTGATTTGAAAGGGTGGTTTGTCCAGTAATGCCGATCTGAGACTTTGAGATAAAACGGAACCTGGAAAGATATTAACTCTGGCCAATCCGCTATTCTTCTCAATGAATTGGGTATACCGACTCAGCTATTCTGTATATAAAATGCTTTCCAACAACTATTTCAAGTTTCGTTAAAATCGGATGACTATATCGTATAGCTACCAAAATTAAATCCATTATAAATTGAAACTTACATGGCTTCATCATTACTGAAAATGCAATTTCCTGCTCTCATTGTGCTGCTTCAGCATTTTCATCTAGAGAACAAATGTTTCTTGTTTACAATTTACAATATCTGGCTGGCAACACAGAATGCAAATGAAACATAGATAATCAGTAGACCCCGGATTTTATGCAGAATCATATTTTGAACGGGTGGACCGAAATAAGTTCTGATTCCAGTGAAATTTGATTCATAAAAAAATAATAAGATTGGACCTAAGTTATTTTTGCATATTTTGCATGTTCAAAATTTTACCGACATATTTTCCGCTGTATTATTATCGAAGCAGGATTCCTAAATAAAAAGTAAAATAAATATTTTTGAAGTCGCCACAATATAAGAAAATGTTAAATATTAAACTTCCACCGGACCCAATTATAACCAGATCGGGCACAAATTTCAAAGACTTCAAAACTGTTCGAGACTGTTGTTTTTTTTTTTTTTTATTATTTTAATGGTTACCAACACTTTACTGAAAATATTTAGGTACTTAACATATTAGATGAGGGAGATGCCAGAGCAATTGTGCAAGAGCCTGTTAAAGACAACTCTCTCAATCGGATTTGCTATCCATCGAAAATTAATTTGAAGCCTTAGAAAAAGTGAAGGAAATGGAATTCCTGAAAGAAGACAATTCGGTATTGAACAGGGTTCCAAATAGTATGGGAAGCGAGTTGCGCACTAAGCTGGAACAAGTTTTAAAAAAAAAGGAAATCGGATTTCAAAACTATTAAAAAGGTTAACGAAACAATTAACAGCGTCAATGGGTCCTACATAATTGATGGTGTATCTGCCGCTGACGTCCTACGATGTTGAGAGAACTTTTTAGGCATTTCAAATGATTCTGGCAGACAAGCGCCATGGCTTAACACTAGAACAGATTATGGTAGCATATTGCAAATAAAATTATAAATAACACTAAAGTCAATAAATATTTTTAGCAGAGTTTTCCACTTAAAATCGCATTGCGGGAGATGGCGTGGACATGTTTTGAATGCAATGTTGTCTAGACACTCTTTCTGCATTCATCCAAACAATTATATTGATTTAGTTAAAAGCATAATTCCAGAATTTGTATGTCTCCTACTTATTTTATATGTTTTCAACATATTTAACATATTTTTCGACAACGCATATTTCTGATACGTTGTTTTTATTCGATCCGCACTTTAATTTCATGACTAAATACAAAATTTGGGTATTTTTCGGGCGGAAATGAAGAAAAACATCAATTCCCGGGGCATGTTCCCGTTTTCGATTTCGATAAAACCATGCGGAATCGGAATTGTAAAAATGTTCTCGCTTTCAAAAACCGACTGTGTTATTCGACTTTTAACTTCAAAATTCCAGTTACCATCAATCGATCCTCTGTATGTCAAAAGGATTAAACCGAATTCTTTAAAAGTTTCTTAGAAATCAGAATTCTTACCAATTCCGATTAATCGGATTCGGAAACGATAACAGGCCTGATTAATTTATTTCGCTTCTAGAAACATAATATCTAATGTGGGGGCCATGCGAACCATTGTTTTGTTCAGACCAGAGCTCTAGTCTCCTGCCTCTATAGAGGTCCAGCAGATGGCTTATGGTCTCTTGAGTCCAATTGCCATTTGGCACGCCCTGAAGTAGTGATGAACCCTTAGTCAACTTGATTAAAATGATCGTCTAACGAATAAAAACTATTTAACAATCAAATAACAAACGAGTAATGCAAATACATTTTCACAAAATGCACTTTTTTGGCATCTCATGTGTCCATATAAAATTGTATGGTGGAAAATGTACATTTTGCCCAAAATACGCAAATGCAAAATGCAGTTGTAGTGAGGACAGCCCATAAAATTGTATGAAGGAAAATGTTCGTTTGGCCCAAAATGCGAAAATGCAAAATGCAGTTTTAGCGAGAACAACATTTTTGTATTTGTTGATTCGGGGCTATCTGTCAGATAAACTAACAATTAACTCTGTCATTTGTTTGTTTTTTGTGACAGATAGTGCTATGTAGGAGATGTATTGCAAGCGATTTAAAACTTTGCTTTCTCGATTTTATTTCAATTGGTTTCTATTACTATTCGATTCATTATCATTTCTCTGTTCTTTCTTTGACTAATCGGACCTGCCAACTTTTCTTTAAATCAATCATTGTGCTTGCTCTACATATTTACCAATTACACACCTCATTAGTTCGGTGTTTGTATCTCCGTCAACAAACAAAACTTGCAAATTAAAAAAAAAACTTGTTCAGTTGCTATGTTATTTTTGCATGTTGTTGTTTCTTATCAATGTGCTCTTTATACATTTATACACAAACAAGTTGATAGGACCCTAGAATGGGGGCCTCATTTTGTACCTTATTATCTACCCAGCAGTTTTGCCCTCTAAATTGTCCCCACGTTGCGTTGATATTGTGCTGATGTTTCAAAGTGCAAACAATTGTGATTGCAAATCAAAAGCAAAGTTTGTATAGTGCATGAAACTAGGTGAGAGGAGGTTAAGTTAGAAAATAAATTGGTATTATCTAAAAATATTTTGTATTTTAATTACTTAGCCAAATGGATTCGTAGATAAATAAATCAAGTTTGAGTCGTCATTTTGATAAACAGTTTTTTTATGATATTTACTAGTCGTATATAAACTATGCACGCATACCTACTAATTATATGTATGAGGCGCACTTTTAATTTTAATTTCATTTAATACCTCGGGGATTGCATGGAAAGTTATCTTATATATACATTATGTAAACAAATCAGTTAAATTGTATGACAGTACTCTTTTAATGAAATTCTATGCATGGAGAATAATGATAAGCTGGGCACAAAGGAGCGACGACTGCAAGCTGCGCACCCATTGTGAAATAAGTCGAGATGAGAATTCAAAAAATGTATTCAAATTAAGTGGGAAATAATTGTTAATGTTATAAGCATTCACATATAAACATTCAGCAGATAAATCCGATTACCGATGAGACCCTGTTAAATGGCATTCACATCAGGCTTTCTAATTGGTGGATGGTATTCTGTCATAAACTCCAATATTTACTTACACAAATAGAAAATGATTGATCCAGCAATCGGTAACCAATCATACTTTTTGTTCGATTCCCTTTCAGAAATCATGAATTTCAAATTTGCAAATCGTAATCCGCAGTCACTGCATTCACCAGGTAAAATTGGCAATCATAAATCACAAATCGCAGATCGAAATTATCTGCTAAACTGGGCCATTGACTTACTAGAAATAGGTAGATGATACAGAATAGTAGTAGATTAATAACAGACCGAGATACAGTTTAATAAAACGTCTGTCTCAGTCAGCGTTTGTCAAGAAGAGCTATGCCAAAAAGTGAGAGCGTCTTGCAACCCAGTTTTGGCCTATTTCATTGACCGGTGGCCAGTGTCTGAAAAGTTATTTGCTCCCTTGGCTCAAGCCTCGATATGTGTTAGGCTCGTGTCGATGTGAGATAGCGAAATGGGTTCGGCCCCTACAGTTCAAGCACTACAATCGCTGGTCTTAACACTTGTTGTTGTTTTGTGGCGGTAAAGAAGAAAGGAAACAATATAAACTTATGTTTAGGAACAGAAACCGAAATCTAATGCAGTTTGATTACCTGTTTAAGCTAAATATTGACTTAATTGCGTAAGAGTACATCAATAAACCAACGCGCGTGTCACTCTAGGCATTGCTTTATTTCAAACAAAATTTTCAAATCATTTGAATTTTTTAAGTATTTCTATACTAGTTTTGTCCAGCCTAAAATATTCAGCCCTGAATTAGACAAAAACATCTTAATAAGTTTTTTGTTAAAATTTAGTTTATTAGTGTTTGTTCCATGTTTAGTTATATTTACTAATTCATTTTTGCCATTTCAAATATATTGCAAAATTAAAAATCGTGTTTTGTTAGCACGTAATAACACTGACCTCAGCCGGCTATAACCCCAGTTTTATAAATAGTATAAAAGAAGAAGAAAAATAAGAAAAATATTTTAAGAAAATTTAAAATATCTTGAGGAATACAGAAGAAAGAATTAAGATAGTAGAAGAAATTACTAACTTTTCTGTACTGTTGAGCAAAATTAATCTTTTACAATTTCCCACTGAAAGATATTTTAATTTTTTTTTTAAAAACCGATATATTATAGAACCAGTAACCCGCTTAAAACCAGAGATGAAATTGCCTCGGAAATTAGGGATTGGTGGTTCCCGAGACTTGAAACTACCGGCATGCTTTTTAGAGCTAATTAGCTTTAGAAATTAAACTTACACTTATTCTTAAACTGCCGTAGAATTTTGCAAAAGTCATCTTCTGAAGCTTTGAAGCTTCTCGCTTCAAATAACATATTTTAATAACTTCAGACTGGCAATAAAAATGAAGGTGCTACTTGGGTTCCACACTTGTTATTCCTAAATTGCCGTAGAATTTTGCTTCAAAAGCTTCAGAGTTTCATTTAAGAATAACAGGTGTGGAACATCTTAATTTTTATTACCAAAATAAGTTAAAATTTTAAACAGGACTTGTATCGTGTAATAGACAAAGTAAGTTAACACTTTTTTTGCATTTAAATTCGCGCATTTTCAGCACTTCTTCCTACTAAACGTTCTTAGAAATTAAATTAAGCCTACAAATTTTCTACGTTTAAACACGCCCTCAATACTTTCTAACTCCAATTAAGGCTGGGTTTACACTGTGTCAAGGAGAGTCACTACAGTGTCAGACCGTCACATTGTAACGTACGTTCAGGAAAACATCAAATTATGTTACACATGAGTGTAAGGATCACTTTGTTTCTGTAAATGCTGAAATAATTTTCAAACTTGTCAGTCTGCCCTTTTAAATAAATAAAATAATAAAATACCAGTTCATGTCCGATTTCTGCGTTTGAGGGCTTTTCTAAGGTAAATTGAATATTTTTGACAGTCCAATTAAAAATCAAAATTTTAAAAATATGTTTTAATTTCAATAAAATTTTAAATTTAAAAAATTTTTTTTCACATTTGAGCGAGCTTATAGCAAAAGACCAGACCCCAGCACATTCTTGTCTGAAAACAAAACTTTTCACCAAGTTTTTCTTTTAAAATTTGTTTAGAGTTTTTGAATTGGTGGAAAAACAAAAAGTTATGAGACTTTCAGTTGGGGCAACTTTTGGAAAAAAATAGAATATTGATAGAAAATTTTTATGGTGATTTTCGTGATCATCGGGCCGATTTACATTTGAAAAAGTTGGAATGCTTAGCTAACTTCGTCTGTGCCGAAGTCTTTTTACCCTTGCTGGTTTTGAAATATATTAGCGTGTTCACTTTGTTGAGCACATAGGCACTTTGGGAAAAGTGTAAGCATTTCCAACAACAATTTACTCTGAACAAATTGCGACAGCTTGCTCGACCCAGATCCAGACTACGAAAAGTCGTCCCAAACAGCGTGAACATATTTTGTTTAGAATAATTGATATTCGCCTCCATTCCAAAAGAATATCTTTATTGCTTATAGTTGACATTTTTTATTTATATAATTTTTCTCACCAAATCTCGAAAGCATAACAGGCGGAAGGTCAAACGTAATTGTGCACAAATTTCGACAGAGGGCTGCTCACAATACTAGTCAGGCAAACCTGCCCAAGTGCCTATGTGCTCAACAAAGTGAACACCCTATATGAGTTTAAGAAATCAAAATTATTTCTTACTCCCGACCTATTGTCATTCGATTTCGACCAAATTTTATGAATCATTTTAGCAGCGTGCATTAAAAAGAAGACTCTGTGCAAAATGGCAGCTCGATAACTATAACATTGGGAGACTAGTTTGCGTAGAAACAGTCAGAAGAACGGACAAAGCTTTATCGTCACAGCTCGTCGCCCTGATCAAGAATATACATGGGGTATATGGGGTCGGAAATGAGTATTTCTATGCGGAACAAATTTCTTGGCAAAATTATAACACCCTTTGCAGGGGTATACAAAAAACATAGTTCCAGATAAATCCTACTTAACTGCTATTAACACACCACCTCCATTGCGAGTAGGAATCACACAGAACCCTTTTTTGGAAATATTCGCTTGATGCCAATTTTCAATAAGCATTAATATGTCAGCCTCGAAAGCAAAACTAAATGAAGGCAGTTAAGTCCCCTCACGTTTTGGTAGAGTGGAAATAATTCGATTAGTTTTATTCTGTCGAAAACTCCGAGTGAAGAGAAAGAAGAAAAAAAACTACATAACAAAATTTGAACTGGTTTTTAGAAATCACGATTTCTGAAATTCCTGTGCAATTAAATATAAAAATCTTTAAATCAACCTCAGTGCAGGTGCAGAAGCTGGTGCGGCAATAGCAGCAACACAATTGTCTGTCACAAATTCAGATGTTTGACAAGACATCGACTAGATCAGCGGTGGGCAGAATGACGAATAGGGTACAACAAATTTTTTTTTTGTCATTTGCTTTCCGATCAGCGCGTTTTTGTTGTAAAATCTATTGTGTAGTGGCCCAAAGTAAATAATGGGTTGTTGCGAGGGTAATAAGGGCTATGAGGCTGCCCATCGCTGGACTAGATATACTAGATATATGGAAGCAGTAGCTTTTATGTCGGAGGTAGTTACAGGTTGAGCAACACAATCAACATCAGCGGCTGTATCGGTATCAGTATCGGTATAGATATTGTCAGGGTACCATTACAGCTTCAGCATCAAAATAGATCAGAAGCGTCACCGAATGAGGTGTTCGTTTTGACGTATTAGCCAGTAGACTCAAAACGAGAAAAGCAGGCTGCAAAAGTTTAAAATAATCAGAACTCCATTAACAGGGTCTATTATTCAAGACATAAAGTAGCGTTGCGGTCACTTGGAGAGGTGATGGTTGTGAGTTGATCCGTTGGGTACAGTCTAAGTTTGAAGTACGTGAAGTTGCGTATAATCCTGACCATGAGGTAATTGTTACTCCCGACAGTTGTCCTTTCAAATTGGGCGACTCCCGTGTCCTAAGAATTTAATGCTACTGTGGAACTAGCCGTGTTAAACAAACTATGAGGGTCAAATTATTCTGTGTTCAATCTAGTTTATAGAGTTTTTTAATATTTATGTCGAAAGTATTTTTGTTACCAATCTAGAAAGGAAACTCTTCATGTCAAAAATATAGTTTAAACTGAAACTGATTGTTTCTTTTGAAATGTCAACCCCAACAGCAAGGTTCCTTCTGCAACATACCAAAAAATGTCATCATCTAAAATTCCATTTTAGAGTTTTCGATTAATATAAAAAATAAGACTAATAAAGAACTAAAAACTAACTAAAGAAAACAATGAATGGAAAAAAATATAGGAAATATACTAAGAGAGAGACAATAAATAGTAGAAGCTTTTTTGATTAGCCGAAAAGGAAATGGAAATACTTGAGAATATCAAGATTTCTCCACAAATATATGGCATGCAAATATGTCACATAAAACTTAATAATTGAAACTATCTACCCTGCCGCCCTGAGTTGTGTCACCGATAAGGCGACACAATCTTTATGTTTATGTTTTTGCTCCTAGCATTATCAATAAATAAGAAAGTGAGTAGAAGAGAGAGAGAGAGAAAGACGCACGATAAGATTAGACGACACTTTGAACCTGGCAAAGGTAGATTATTATATAACATCTTCCACCCAGTAATTAATACACTTTCCTTTTTTTCTTCTTCGATTTTTCCAGGTCTCTCCGGGAGCCATTACCACTGGACATGGTTCACCCATAGGCATCAAGGATGCCACGCAATCGGTGGGTCCTCGCGGACCATTGCTGTTGCAGGATGTCAATTTCCTTGATGAGATGGCCCATTTTGATCGTGAGCGCATTCCCGAGCGTGTGGTTCATGCCAAGGGAGCCGGTGCTTTTGGTTACTTCGAGGTCACCCATGACATATCGAAATATTGTGCAGCCAAAATATTCGATAAGGTGAAGAAGCGTACCCCATTGGCTGTGCGTTTCTCCACCGTGGGCGGTGAGAGCGGTTCAGCTGATACGGCCCGTGATCCTCGTGGATTCGCCATTAAATTCTATACTGAAGACGGCATCTGGGATTTGGTCGGCAATAATACACCAATTTTCTTTATCCGCGATCCCATACTATTTCCCAGTTTCATTCACACCCAGAAGCGCAATCCTCAGACGCATTTGAAGGATCCCGATATGTTCTGGGATTTCTTGACTCTGCGTCCCGAAACTACGCATCAGGTGTGCTTCTTGTTCAGTGATCGTGGCACTCCCGACGGTTATTGTCATATGAACGGCTATGGTTCGCATACCTTTAAGCTGGTCAATGCCAAGGGTGAACCCATCTATGCTAAATTCCATTTGAAAACGGATCAAGGCATCAAGAATCTGGATGTTAAGACTGCCGATCAATTGGCCTCCAGTGACCCGGATTATAGCATCAGGGATTTGTATAATCGCATCAAGACATGCAAGTTCCCCAGCTGGACCATGTATATCCAAGTGATGACCTTTGAGGAGGCCAAGAAGTTCAAGTATAATCCCTTCGATTTGACCAAGGTCTGGTCCCATAAGGACTACCCCTTGATTCCGGTGGGCAAAATGGTCTTGGATCGTAATCCCAAGAACTACTTTGCTGAGGTGGAGCAGATTGCCTTCAGTCCGGCTCATATGGTGCCTGGCATTGAACCCTCACCGGATAAGATGCTACAGGGACGTCTGTTCTCCTATGGAGATACGCACCGTCATCGTTTGGGTGCAAATTATTTGCAAATTCCTGTGAACTGTCCCTATCGCGTGAAGGTTGCCAACTACCAACGTGATGGTCCCATGAATGCAACGGATAACCAGGATGGTGCTCCCAACTATTTCCCCAATTCCTTCAATGGTCCTCAAGAGTGCCCAAGGGCACGTGCCTTATCCACCTGCTGTCCAGTTACTGGTGATGTGTATCGCTTTAGCAGCGGTGATACCGAGGATAACTATGGTCAGGTCACCGATTTCTGGGTGCATACTCTGGATAAGTGCGAGAAGAAGCGTCTGGTGCAAAACATTGCTGGCAATCTAAGCAATGCCAGTCAGTTCTTGCAGGAGCGTGCTGTCAAGAACTTCACCCAGGTTCATGCCGATTTTGGACGCATGCTAACCGAGGAACTCAATCTGGTCAAGTCATCCAAGTTCTAAGGAAGGAAACTTTGAGATTTTCTACACTCCCTTCACCAAATAACACCCAACAGACCCCCACACGCACACTCACTTGATTTTAAATAAGTATCAGATCTTTGGTTGCGGGCAATTATTATTCTCCACTTTTCTCCCAAACATTTTGTCACGAGAATATGTCTAATAAATCTTCGATATTTTGATATGAGCATGGCAAGGATTTTATTTTTTGGTGGAACGTTTTCCAGAGCAATGCAAGAAGATATCGTTTGAATTGTTATAATACCCGTTACTAGTAAAGAAAAAAGCTTGTACTTAGTTCGTGCGAATGCATGAACATAAAGATCTCTCTTAAACTTATATTCGCAAATTATTAGGGGCGGCAAATATCCGTGGACGGCGAATTTCAGGGGCTGCAAATTTCAGGTGCAGCAAATTTCTGGGGCATCAAATACTTACAAAATATGGATTGATTATTCTCTTAAATTTATAGTGTTATTCCTGAAAGTGAATTAGACTCTGCTGTCATTTCAACATGGAGAACGATGCTAGATTCTGCACTTCAAGAAAGCTTACGAGTCTGTTTAAAGGGATGAAAGATCAGTGGTCTAAAATGGACGGAGTCAAAAATGCTCCAGTTTTTAGACATTGTGTTTGACTTATTATATTCGGGATTCCATATATTCCACTATTTCATACTGCTTTTCCTATCAAGCCCTTTCAAGATACTGATTATGTTAGGTTGCAGGATTCATAGTATGCTTTGGAAATTTCTTATGAAAAAAAGTTGTGTGAAATATGCTGAACAACAATTCTTCAGGGCATCCTGCGACACTTTATTCAGGCAGAGTCTGAGGGTCTAAATAAAACGCAAGAACGTTTGCGAGTGACTTACTGATCTTTATTGGACTTTCGGTGTCCTTTTATTATTTTTTAGTTGACCCCACGCAACCCATCACGTAACCTGCGTTAGTCGGGTCTTCTCACTCTTGTTGGCTCTTGGTCTTATCTATTATCAGACGCACCTCGCCTTGGCTCAAGTGCACTGTATTAAATTTATGCAGTTTGTAGTTATTTTCACAGCATGCAATTCTCGACTTTTAGGCCTCAGGATCATTTTCTCATTAATACCCTTAACATTCTTT
>JAEIFU010003336.1:0-29940 GCA_018904235.1 Lordiphosa stackelbergi | reverse complement strand
ATATTTACATATTTAGTTTATTAAATGAACATAGCGCGAACCGAACAGAAAGGGTTAGTAAAGAACAGGAGCTCAGAAGTAAAAGAAATAAGCAAATTTGTTGGGACACGTGAAATCATACGCGTGTGAAGGAGTTTATTCATTTTAACCAGGTCTTAATCCCGAAATGAATTTCGGCTCTGGATTCGGTACGTCCCAAAATGAATGGCCTTGTTCACCAGCATACATCAAACATCATCCATCAAAACAAGTAAAATGGCTCTTGTTGAACGCTTTGAAGAAATTTTAAGGTAAAAATGGTATGCGTGAATGCTATCGTTTTGATTTTAATCAAAATCACAAAAATTAGCAATCATATGCACCTCCGACCCCATAAAGTATATATATTCTTAATCAGCATCAACAGCGGAGTCGATTTAGCCATGTCCGTATGTCTGTCTGTATGAACGCGTCGATCTCAGAGACTGATACAGATAGAGCCACAATTTTTGGCATGTGTATACTGTACCCACATCGAGTTTGTTTCAGATTTGGAAAACAATTTGTCAACTTTATTGAATAACTCCTAGGTGTCTGCACCATTGTAGCATTTTATCAAGACATAGGTCGATTATATTCAACCCTGAGTTTTGTTCGATAAATAAATATGAACATAACCGTTGGATAAAAAATGAGCTGATTAAATGTGAGTAAGGGTTTTTGTGTATGAGGTAGAGCTGGAGAAACATCGATGGTAACATCGATGTTTTTATCTAAGCTGCAGACATCGATGATTATTTTTCACAATCGATGTTTTTGCCAAGGCTGCAAACCTCTAAAATTTTACAAAAGGTTCGGTTCAGGGGTTCGAACCCGTTGTTAAGCCTAAGGTTCGGTTCGCGGACCGGTTCTCGGAACCGCTGAACCTAAGGTTTTGGTTCGAACCTCGGTTCGCTTGAACATAGAAGAATAGTTTCGATTTATTAACACTTATTTTTTAAAATAATATTCTTCATGTCAATAATGCAATTTCTAATTATCAAATTTATTAGCTGACACTAACAACTTTTGAGAACCGCTTAGTTTAAATTAATAAGCATTCTTCTTAGATTGTAATGTGTTGAGGCCTGTTAAACTGATTCCTGAGTTGCTGGAATAGCAAGTATAGTTAACACAATATTTTTTAAGTCGTCTATTTTTCACCTTTTCAAAATTTTAAAACATTTGTCGATGTATTGGACAATAGTCGAAGGAATCTATACCATAATTTACAGATTTGTTATTAATATTTGTTTATTGCTTTCTATTGCGTTCAAAAACTTCTCTTCTTCGCAATCAGAAGTTGATTCAATAAAAACTCTCATCAAGAATTTCTTTTTGGAGCTTCAGCATGTCTGTAATGTGTAATGTGAAGTTAACAAAGTTTGAAATCACGGGTCTAAGAGCACTGCAGACAATGTTGGTACTTAGCTTATAATAGAAGAACGTTTATCGAACGAGCATAGTAATAAACAAAAGATTTCAGAACAGTTGCTCGAAATGAAAAGCAAGCGGAATAAAAATCACATGCTAGTAATTGTGAATCCTGTAGCTTTGAAGAAGTTTCTTTTGGCTGCAGCAATAAAAAGATATTTTGAAGTATCAAATATTTTTAGGTGAAGCTCTTTTAAAGAACTCTGAATTAAAAAATCTTTAATAGTTACTTAACGTTCGCATATTTTGTTAACCTAACTCAACCGAGTTCAATTTTAATTCAAGTTTTTTATAAGCAAAGATTTCATATAGTACTAAACGGTCTTAAAAAATCGTTATCTACTAAATTTAGAGAGTGTGCAGCACAATGAACTGTAATTATAGAGTCATCCAGGGAATTTATTGAGTTAACTTGGTCATCGTCTAAATCAAGAAATGCTTTTGATGCACATGAGCAACCTTCATCAACATTATATTCTTTATAGCTGCATTCCTTTTATGCTCTGCAGTTGTCATTTAAAAGTTCTAATGCTCGATACATATTCGTTTCTTGACTTCTCCTTTTGAACTTCTTGAATGATAGTCAGATAGTCTATATTGTATGTGTCGTTGAAAAAACTACTTAATTTATTGAACCGAACCGAATTTTTCTAAAAACTGGTCCGGTTCGGGTTCAGGTTCGAGGGGTCAAAAATATTTGAGGTTCGGTTCATGGTCCGGTTCGTCGGACCCAGAAAACCCGAACCGAACCGGTTCTAAGGGTTCGGTTCAGGACCGGTTTGCAGCCTTGGTTTTTGCAACGCTACATAAACAAGAAACGGCCACGCTACCCACCTAGCATTTGGAAGATCATTTTAACAAGAATGAACTTGATAAGTCTTTTTGGAGCCCTTTCGGTGATTAAAAAGAGATTAATTTTAAGGCCGACTTAAGGAAGACCCGAAAATAACTCATGCAAATGCTCAAAATGTGATTCATTTTAAAAAAGACTCGCAAATGACTCGAAAAGGAGTCGAAACACATCAGAAAAACGGGATAGAAATGACTCTTTATGAAGAGTCGCGGCTAGGGTACCATTTTCTCCCGACAAAAGTATCATTTATGATCAGAAAACGAGCGCATTTATGACTATTTTAATCAGACTGAGGACTCGGAAAAGACTCGAATGTGATCAGAAATTTCATAAAATGTTGGCTGGGTATTTTCTTTATAAAATTTTCTTATAAAATAAGGTGACCAATTTGCGGTTCTGTCAATATGCAATTGCAAATATCCAAAAAAAATGTGATTGGACCAAACCCTATTATGTATGAATTTCCATTTAGGTGCTACATATAATCAAAAAAAGTGCGACTTATTAAAACTCACAAATTTTCACTACACTTCCTATTTTAGTTCAAGATATCTTTCGACTTCCCTGCCTTAACGTTTATGTATTCCGGCAACATCCACGACTTCTGAGAGGACATTCAGTAAAGCTGGACAGATCCTGTCGGACCTTAAAGCCAAAGAAAGCGTTTAATGTTCCTTTATAAAAATTTAAACAATTTTAAAAATACTTTAAAAGAAATATTTGATCTAGAACCCTAGAAGGGACATTGGACTTATAATTTATCAAATTTATAAATATTATATATATTCTCCATTTATTTTCAATTTAATCTTAAGCAAGAAAGTGCTTTAGTAAGCTACATCACCAGACTCTTAAGATTTTTAAATAAACTTCGATGTTTCATCGATGTTCTACGGCTAAAACATCATCGATGTACGTAGACATCGATGTTTCTCCAGCTCTACTATGAGGCAATCAAGAAAAAAATTTCTTTTGCAGTTCTCTGTCGGCCACATTCATTTGGTTTTGCGAACATATAAACGAAAATTTAATATTAAAACAAATTAAATATTTAACTAATTTGATGCAACCTATCCAGAAAAATAAGTTGTTAACATTTCCAAAATAATTTGTTTTGTTGTTTGGGTGGTGAATTTAGCTAAATATGCTAACAAAACACGAGAAATTTTAAACCAACCGAAAGAGATTTCTGGGACAACGAGAATTGGTTTTGGGTTAGAAGAGATTTCCGGGACCGCTGTCTCGTTATAGCCTGTACCCATTAAAAATGAGATCATGAAGTTATGCAAATGTATTTAACAGCCAGAAGGAAACACTTTCATTAAGTATATATATATATAGTATATAGATTAAGCCAAGTCCGTCTGTCCGTCCGTGAGTCTATCTGTGTGTATGAACGCGTCGATTTTGGAGACTGCAATAGATAGAGCCACCAATTCCGAACAAAAACACACAAAGATATGCAAGTGCGCCGCCCCATTTATTTAAATATATTTTAAAATATATAGCAGGCTTATCAAAAAAGGCAAAATTATAATTAAGAGACGTGTCAAACGGCACGAAAATATATTCAGTCGAAGAAGTTACCTCAAAATTAACTTAGGAAACTTAAAACAATAAGAACCACATTCCTTCGCACAGGGCATGGTATGGGTTGGGGTACTCGACTGCAACAATCTTACTTGTTTTTATTATTGGCCAATACCCTCGGTCACCAATATTAGCCAAGAGTCTGGTATTTCCCCAACGTATCCCTAATTTGTTGATCCGATTTCGGCTTTTTACCGACTATTTCCTTGGTCGCCTTTTACACTGTTTTCAAAACGCCATTTCATGCTGAATTTTCTGAGATGTGTATGTTTTGGTAATAGCACAAGCTTCTTTTGATCCCGCGGTTAACACCACGATAGTCTTGATTCAGAGTAATTGGTTGTTGTGTTGAGTTCGGAGCCACTAAGTAGTTTCCGTCTACTTTCCCCACGTTGACTTATTAGGACCCATGTCCATTTCCCTATCTAAAGGCGATGTTCTCTTTCGATTTGTCCGATTATGCTGTCACTGACGTCCCTTCACTTCACTTCAATTATAGCAGCTCTTCTAAGACCGTAGGAGTTCCCTCTCAGTATCTTTAGGCCCAACAAAAGGAATAATGGTCGTTTAGATTGACTTGTTTGAGTGATTTAATTAACAATGCAAAAACTTGTACAACAATTTAAGCTAAGCTCTAAATTTATTAACAATTGAATCTATAGGGAGATTCACTTTAAGTCATCATTTCTTCCTTTCATTTACTGGCAAATTGTATAATACCATATTCACCGGTTAGCATCCATTCCTTATCCAGGGCAAAGAGTTTCTCTGATGTTCCCGGGGCCAGGCCACAAATAAGATCCGCTTTGACAGTGCGCAGAGTGCAAAGATTAGTGGGACGAAAGCCTAAAATGGTCGAGTATTAGTAAATTAAGAGTCTGCGAGGAAGGAATTAATTACGATTACAAAATGTATTTGGGTGGCAAAAATTGAGGAAAGCAATTTTCGACACGCCTAAGATTATGTATCCTTGCAGGTTTTACAATATCATATACCCCGTTCATAGACTAAAAGCTAGTTTACTCACCCCTCAGGCAAGTCTGAAAGTCTTCCGTATAGGACCAGGAAAAATCACCCAAAAGCTTGCGATAATTAAGATCACCCTTAAAGATGACCAATTTTGCTTGCTGCAACTTTTCATATAAGCAAGGATTTATTTCTTTCATGCGATGGAACTCATAGGGGCTAGTCCAATAGTGCTCCAGTGGTGACAATTCAAATTTTCCTTCTGATGTATAACATTGCAATTTCTTGCCCAATTCTTTGAGCACCTCATCTGGCTGTTCCGCCAGAAATTGTAGAGTCCAGTGGAAATCGTGTGCCATTACATCGGAAATAAACCAAGGTATGGCCTTGACGTGAAATCGAACCTTGGCCGCCAGTCCCTTATCGATGATATATTCGGCCAAAATCAGATCAGTGTAGAGCTCATAGCCCGCATTATCACAGACAATATCCACAATAGCGCATCCAGAGGCTTTATCAATCGCTTGCCAAATTTCTAGTGTTTTATCTATCAGCAATTTGGGCTGCAAAGCTTTTATCTGTTCAAATGCATCACCAGTAGGTTTGACCTGCTTGCCCGAAGTGATGGACAGATCACAGCGATTGCCCCACAAATTGAGTTTGATAAGCTGACAAAAAGTCTCGGCATTTCGAATGGTCTGACGGGTGGCCCGTGCCACAGCCAGCATGGCATCTATACTCAGTTTGGTTGCCGTTTGTTTCTGATTGCTAAAGTAGTCATGAGAAGACAGATGCGTGGTGGCCTGGAATATGGTCGAGAGTTTACGATACATATAACACTCGGCATAGAGCCAACAAGCAGTAAAATAGCTGCGCATTTCGGAGGGTAACTTCTCAAGGAAATCATTCCAAAGGCAAGTGTCGGGCTCTGAAATAAAGAAGAAAAAAAGGTGAGTGTGGGTTTAACAAAACGGAATTTACTCGGTGAAGCAATCCTCATAAAGGTTTGGAAAAAGGCTTTCGTTTGTAGGAAAGAGGTATTGACTTAAAACTTTAAACGCGCCACGATTCAGCCAAAACTACTGGACCGATTTTGTTCAACGAGGTGTCAAACGACGCAGAATTGTCGTCATTCTCGTCTGAACCTCCAGCTTTTAGATACACAAATTTTGAGTATTTTTTTTTACACCAGACTACTAAAAAAATTTGTGTTCATTTTCAAAGTGCCGCCATTTTGTCAAATATTAACTTTTTACAAATCGGAGGTTCAGACGAGAATTACGTCGATTTTTAACTATATCACTGGCCAACACCTTTTGGTCCAGCCTTATTGATGAAATTCAGTTTGTGCAGATTCCAAAACTGGTCTTTTTCTCATCAGTCTTTTTCAAGATACCGGAAAACCATTTTGCTGTTTTTTCTTTTAAAAAATTTGGAGGTTACACCGAACAACAATATCTGTATTTATGAGTCTATGCGACAGTATACATACTAAGGTCGCCTAAAAAAATCAATGGAGCATCATCAGCAAACCCAAAAGCGCCAATTGGCCTTTGAAGAAATTTTCAAAATTATAGGTTACAGCCGTTGGGGTGGTTGAAACTAATTAAAATTTTTTGAATATAAATCTTGAAAAGGAAAATTAAAAGACTACTTGATCTAACATGACCTTACATTAATTTCATAAATGCAATAACATTCAATAGTACTAGAGTAACAAAACAATTTGCACAAAATTCATATTTGCTTAATATCAAACAACCTCGGAAACATATTTGATCTAACCTTTAAATAAAGAACGAAAAATCTCTTTTCGTTTTCTTTCTGTGAATTTAAAAAAAAAACATCTAAAAATTGTACGCGCAACTTGTACTACCCCCTTAATCGCCTATCGCCAAAAAGAGTCTTCTGAGAGTCGCGGGGAAGATTATCGGAAGATTGAATCCTCTAGCAATCTGTCCCGCAACTCCTAGAAGATTGGTATAGGGTCGGAGAAGATTCCCACTTCCAGCAAGCAGAAACAACAGGCTAGGCCAGGTGAACGCTTAGGGGGCCTTCCTTACCAAAATAAACAATGTTTCATATCAAGAAACACCTTACTCTACTACGCACCTTTTCCCTTGAACGGCAACAGGGGACCATTGTTGAGTACGTCCTGTCGCAATTGCGTGACAGCCGCTGCAGTTTCCTGAATATCTGCGCCTGCGCTCTACAAAAAGAATTCCAAGTTAATCAATTGCATCAAGGTCATGGCAACAACAAATTCAACTCACTGCACCATATGCCGCCAACAGCTTGTCCTTGTCCTTCAGCAATGAGGCAGCAATTGTGGCCAATGTTTCAGGCAAACGCACACGGAAAGTGTAATAGGCGAAGCTTCTGTGAATTAAAAATGTTTAAATATCACTCATTCGACATGTGTTTCGGTGACCTTTTGTAAGCATAAGGTTAAGTTTCATCTAGAACTTGCAACTAATTTATGGATCCACTTATATATACATCCATGTACTATATTTAGTTTCCCCCACTTACTGCTTATATAGCGCCCGTAAATCGTTTTGTGGGGGTGTCTGGCTATCGATTATGCCATTTTTCAGATCAAAATCTTCACTATCTGCTGGCAAAGTCATCTTGGTTATATTATATTTGTTGTTGATTTTTCTATTAATCTAGGTAACCAAAACAAAACAGTGAAATGTTAAAAACAGATGTTATTGTTACAGCGAAAGGTTACTGCAAGCGACTGCCAGCTGACTGCGATTTGGGAGAAGAATTAGTGATGGTTGATGCATAAATATATCGATTTAAAAAATTGAATCGAAATGAACCAAATTTAAAAAAATCTCATTTTGTTATATTAGTTTTTCTAATTACGTAGGATGGGAGATTAATGAGCTAGTGCGAGGGCTACCCTTTTTGATTTCACAAAAAGAAATCAATTATGCAAAATATTAAAAAAATACGCAAAATATGTAAAATGTATAAGCATTAAAATTTATTATAAAAGAAAAAAGATGACAAATATTTATAAACGATTCAAAAGAAGTTGTAGACCAAGATGTCATTTTTCAAATAAGCTTATAATTGTCCAACAAGCGCGAAATTTGCCAAATTTTTATTTGAGTATTTACAAAAGCCCAGGCGTTTGCAAATGAAAGGTGTACATAGAACGGTCTAAAATATTGAGAAATATCAAAATATTTCAAGACCTAAGATTATTATGCAGATTTATTAGACGGCAAGAGTACACGGGTAAGTAAAAGAGATGTGGAACAAATGGTCAAAAAATCGCGAAATTTCTAAAATCCCCAGAATAGATCAATCATTAAAAAAAACAAAAATATTGCAAAATTTTCAAAGGACCTAAGATAATTTTAAAGATTTTTCTAAATTATTATTTGAGCTTAGATTTTTTGAAATTTGCAATATTTTATAATTTTTTCGATCCCGCCTCGGTGCATCTAATACACATCTAATTCATCTACACAACCCAAGGAAACCAAAAACCTCCTCCCAAAGCTGGTATGGCGCCAAAGATCGGAAGCTACATACAGAAGAAATTTAAGGGGGTCTTCTCATTCAAAACCCGTTTTTGGACCCTTTTAAAAAATTATTGAAAAACGCAAAGAATAATTGAAAACTTTTTTATTTATTGTATTACAAAAGGTTCAAAGTAATAAAAAATTTTTTGCCTCGATACGAGGGCTGTTCAAAAAGTGAGACTTCAAAGTTGGTGGTGAAAAAAGGTGTCGTCGGACGATTCGGTCTCCGGAGCGTCTGAAATGAAAAAAACGGGGTTATAATCAGTATAGATGTAATTCTCGGTGAACCTCAAACTTAATTTTGTGATTTTTTTGACAAAATGGCGGCCATTCAAAAAATTTCATTTCGGCTTTTTTGTAGTTTAGGTAAAAAAAAGTAAAAAATTTTTTAAAATTATTGTCGAGGTTCACCCGAGAATGGTGACATTCGCATCTGCGGGAATCAGGCGCAGTCGAAAACGTGGTCGAGTAACGGTAAAGTAAGTAATTTGGAAAAAAACAGTAAAAGGCACTCGGAATTCATGTTTAAACGGTCGGTGCGGAAAACTAAAAGTTCAAAATACGAGGGTCAAAAAAAAATTTCAAGAAAAGAGTCCTGGTATCAAAGTTAGGCAAAAAAGAAAAGGAAAATAAAGTACCAATTAAAAAGGAGGTAATGTCATAGCTTTATCAATGGTAGTAGAGTGGAGAAAACTAGTAGTAAGAAAGGCCTTGAAAGAAAATCAAATATTTCAGATATTTTTACTTAAATATTAGCGGCGATGCCACTCCATACAGGCCACCTTCTTTTTCGTGAAACTGCTTTCTGTGCCTTGCTGGCCGTTCTCCAGCTTTTGATGATCCGCAGCTCGAGTCTCTGACGGTCAATCTGTCTTCTTCGAGATAGTCGTATTCGTATGCGTTGCCAATCGCAATACCCATCAAACCCATAATTTTGTTGGGTATAAAACCGTCGTTGAAGAGGCACGTTGCAATAAACATTTTCAACGAATTCGGTGGTTACTTTATGCCGCTTCGTTCGAAAATGAGGCGAAAAAACTTTTGACGAAGACTTGCTTCAAAAAAAGGCTGTATCTTCTAGAGTTTTCGAATTTCTAAAAACTTTAGGGCATATTCACAACTACCCAAGCTATAAATAAATGGAAAAAAGTCGAAAAAAAGTTGCTCAATGAGAAGACCCCCTTAAATAACCAGGTCGTCCAATATCAGGGCTTAAACAATCCAGCTGAAATAAATGAGCTCACAAAATGCATCAAAGATGCCGCTCGCTGCATGAAGCCTCTAGGAAAACCGAAGTATAACCAGCCATGGTTTGATCAGCAATGCGAAACGGCGCGAAAAAACTCTTTACTTCTCCTACGACGGGTGAAGGCAGAAAATTCAGATAGAGTAAAAATGGAGTATCAAAATGCAAACCGACTGTATAAGGACTTATGTACGAAAAAGCAACAGCAATATTTCCGAAGTCTGGAATTAGAAATCACATACGTTAAAGACAGCAAATCTTTCTGGAATATGATTAGAAAACTCAACGGTACGGCGACCTACAAACCGATAAAAGCTAAAAATGAACTGCTCGCAATGCACTTTGAAAAACTTTTATCTGTCAGCCAAAATGAGATACAATTCCTGTTTGGACTGCCGTACATAGAACACAGACTCTTGGATATGGACATCAATGTATCGGAGATAGAGGCAGCTATAAGAAAGGCTAAAGTCAATAAAGCTCCAGGCGAAGATCTAATACCTGTTGAGTTTTTCAAGCATGCAACCCTAGCGTTCGTTGAAGAGCTTACACGCACCTTTAATGCCACCTATGACTCTGCTGATGAGGGATGCAAAACACTCGGAAATAAGGACTGGTTCGGTTCAGTGGTTCACACAGTTTTTGAACCGCCGGTTCGGTTCATTGCATGGTTTTTGGGGCTTACTGAACCGCGGTTATGGTTCGGTTCAGTTCGGTTCGGTTCACTTTTTATACATTTAATTAACTAAAGAAAAATATTTTTGATACAAGTATTCAGATTATTCATTAACAAAGGGCGTATTCAGCAGATAATTCCGATTTACGATTTGTGATTTATGATTGCCAATTTTACCTGCTGAATACAGTGATTGACGATTGGGATTCGGAAATTTGACAATCATGTTTGTTGAATAGAAATCGAACAATATGTATAATTGGTTAACGATTGCTGGGTTTTGTGCGAGTGTTTTGCATTGATGAAAAGTACTAAAGCCACAGAATATCTTAAAGTATGCAATCAATTCCATTCAGCAAAGACTCATCAGCAATCGCAAATCCTAAATCGATAATCGCTAATCGGAATTATCTGCTGAATACGCCCAAAGACTTAGGCTTTCAGTTAATCGGGTATGTTCAAAATTTCGACGGCAATTTCCGTATAAACGTTTTCATTTCGTTTTGAAATCCAACAACTTAACATATCAAGTGACGTTGTTGTGAGTTGTTTAGAAACTTTCACGGTTTGAAATCGACTACTGAAAGCCAAGCGGATGAAAATCGTCAAATAATTACAATTTTCTTTTGACCTGATCTACTTGATCTGACATATTTGGTAACGCTAACAATCGATATTTTACTTTTTAAGGAATTGAATGAATATCCGTTATGCTTTCATTATCGTTTGGAATTTTGTTGTATATTTCCATTAAATGAGATTAAGCTACATTTTTCCTTCTTCTAATAGCAGGCTTGATTCCTAGAATTCCAAAGAGTTGACAATTACTGAGCTATGTCGTTCTCCCTTTTCTCCCTTTTTCAACCTTAATTTTTCATGCCTACCAGCCATAGAAATACTCATAGTCATATAGTCATTTTCTATTTCAACCCAATCTCAATTAAAGATAAAAAGTTAACGCTTGAGTATTTTGTGAGTTGGTTCCAAAGTAACACAGGAGTAAAGCAGGGCTGCCTGCTAAGTCCGCTGTTATTCTCACTCTACATAAACGATATTTCGGAAGCATTACCAGCAGGAATTTCATTTGGCAACATGCATATAAAAACGATACTGTACGCGGATGATATGGTGCTCTTAGCTGATTCAGCACCCCAGCTCCAAAAAAATGCTAAACCAACTAAACGAGTACTGCAAAACTTGGAATCTTAAAATAAACACTGACAAGTCAAAAGTGCTGGTGTTTAGGGATGGCAGAGGACGTGCCGCTCAAGGGAAACATGGAGCTTAAACGGTGCGGATATAGAGAGAGTAACATCTTACAAGTATCTTGGAGTTACTATGACATCAAATGGAAAATTTTCAACCTGTGTGCTACGCCTCACAGGTATGGGGAATTTCCCGTCTTGAAGATGTGGAGAAGTTGCTGCGTTTTTTATCAAGAAAATATTCCAGCTGCCACGAAACACTCCAAACTATGCAGTTTATATTGAGACCGGACTACCCGAGCTATATAGCTACACTTTGGGCACGCATTTTTCCTACATGAGGCAGGTGATGGAAAAACCAGCAACAAGACTGGTTAATAAAACTACGAAGCTGCTACTAGCAACTTTTTTTTTTCTTTTTTTTTTCTCCAGGTCCTCCAATAACGGAACGGCTGTTATTTACACTCCGTCAATGTATACATACTCCCCTCAGGAAACTTTTCCAGTCAACAATAGATTGAATGGACCACACCATTTCGGCCTCCAAAAAACTCAGTTTCGCCTCTCAGTTTGACCACATCCCACATTACAGATTTGCAAATTTCAGATATAGAAAATTTTTGTACCAGCAAAATAAGTGTTTTTGCGAACACTTTCTACAAAATTGCACTGTAATTTTTTTTTTCTTCTTCTTATTGTCCATTTGCACTACGGAATGGCAACGAAATACGTTACCTTTGACGAATATTTGGAGAGGAAGGACATAAAAATAGACAATTACCTTTTACCTTTCCATCGAGGAAAATTATTTCGGAATTTTTGAAGAGGAAGGACGTATAATAGACAAATACCCTCGACAGAAGTAATTGAAATTTTGAATGGGCGCAGTTGGGCCACACTGGCCAGTTACATTTTCGAAGCGTTAACATATAGAAAGCAAATCACAACCAAATTTTTTTAGACAAAACTAAACAAAATCTAAACTAAATATATGTTAACTAGTAACTGACGGCAAACTGCCAATGTCAACAAAATGTTCTGAAAATTCTCAGAACAAATAAACTACTACTACTATAAAGAAAATTATGAAGGTTGTAGACGGGTGCGTGTTTATGGACGAGCTTTGACTCGATGCTTAACTTTTTTATTTGCCGCGTGGATGCTGTGACGGAGTGTTCTGCAGAATAAAGCTTTACTAAATTTTCGACATCGACAACTTGCAACTTGTTTTAATGAGTTTTCATAGCCCATCTATGTGAGTTTATGGAATTAGGTAGACAGACGTGGCTATATCAACTCGACTGTTGATGCTGAACAAGTAAATATAGAAATATATTTGCGACAAATTGTAAAATAATTCAAGTTCTTAGTGGAGAAATTTTTCACGGATCTCTCTGAAATAAATAATTGCTACTTTTATGTATTTTTTTTAAATATCTAAATTGCTAAAATATTTTTAATTAATAGCCAAATTCACGCGATCCATCCACAAACTGTATAACGCCATAGTTCCCAGTAACCATCCAATTGGGATCCTTCTGGCTTAAAGCCTCACTCACACCATCGGGCAGTCCACATATAACCTCCGATTTGATTGTGCGTAACATGCAAATATTGCTGGGCAAAAAGCCGCTCAAGCTAGTCTTCAGCTCTTGAGTAGACTCCCAACAGACGTCGCTGAGCAGCTTGCGATAGTTAAGATCGCCTTTGAAAATGATAAGTCGCGACTGCTGCAGGGAGCTGTACAAATCGGGCAAGACATCGCGCATTCTACAAAGGCAAAAGCAGAATAAGAAATTGATGCAACCATCAAATTAAAGTTACTTACCTATGGTAAGCATAGGGTCCGGTCCAGAATGGTGAAACATTAGCCAATTCAAATTTGCCCTCATCCAGAAATTGCAAAAACTTCTTTCCTATCAAACTGATGATATAGTCAGCATGTTGGCTCAAATACTGCAGGGTCCATTGGAAATCATGTTCGGTGACATCGGAGACAAACCAGGGATGGGCCTTGACATGAAAGCGCACTTTGCTGGCCAAGCCCTTCTCGATCATGTACTCGGCGAGTATGAAATCCGTGAACAATTCATAGCCGGCATTATCTACAACAAAATCCACTTGCTTATTCTTCTTCTGCTGCTTGCTCTCCAAACACTCCCAGATCTCTGCTACCTGCTGGACGAGTATAAATTCATCTGTGGCACCAACATCCTCCAAAACCTTTTGATTGAAAAGTCTGCTCGTTTCAGGATCGCTGGGGAGATCGTTGCGATTGGCCCATAGACTGATTTTCAACAAATCGGTAAACATTTGCAGCGATTTATCTGTGCGTCGCGTGAACTTGGCCAACGAGAGTACATCATCCAGGCAGCTGGTCAAAGCAGACTCCTTGGTTTTGCCAAAATAATCGAATTTCTTGAGAAAAATGCTGTTCTCCACAAAGGAATAGAGCTTGCGGTACATATAGCATTCGGCATGAAGCCAGCAGCCGCGGTAAAAGGTGGCTTCATCATTGGGCAGATGGCTAAGAAAATTGTTCCACAGATCTTGATCCGGCTCTGCAGCCAAAAGAAAGCCCAATTGTTAATTCAAACATAACAAATCCAAACCACTTACCATCTCCCGTGAATTTGTGAAACGGTTTGTCTGTCTGCAACTCATACTTCAGCCTTGAAATGAGTCCAATGATAATCTTCAGCTCCTCGCGTGCGCTCTGTACAAAATTGGAAGGTGCTAGAGGATTAGGAGGGGGATGGTCATGCTTTTTTATGCCCGCTTAAGTCTATTACAAACCTCACCGAATTGGACCACCAGTTCGTTTTTATCCTTGGTCAGGGTATCAATAACGTTTGTAAGAACCACTGGCAATCGGCTGCGAAGCGTAAAGTAGGCATAACTTTGCTTATAATGGCCAGACATGAACGACTTGAGTGGAGTGGTAGAGTCCACAATATTGTATTTGGCATCAAAATCCGTCCTAAAGATTTGGCCCACACCCACCAATTGCTGGCCGTCGCCCGGTTTGGGCTTAGGCTTGTTGTCTGCCTCGGTACTCTGCTCGGCTGAAGACTCCATGACCCTGGGGGGCTACACTTGCTGTGATATTTATTACGAATTGGTTTTTCCCAAATTAATTTAGATTTAGCATTTTAACGAAATGTTGTTTTGCTCTCAGTTGTGACTTAGAGATGGGTGCGTGTAGTGTTTGAGTTTTTTCGTGGCACACGCACGAACGTTATGAATGATTCCTTTAAATTTTAGGATTTGTCCTGACGGAAAACCTTCCTCATTGGCGGCCGCTTTAAGATTGACAATTGATACTGACTCCAAGGACCAGTTGTCCGCCTATAGAGCTTACAAATCGAACTTCACTTCATCCACTATTTAAGCAGATGCTGTGGGAACAGTTACAGACCAACCTTATGGCGCACATAATAATTTTAACAAAAAAGTTTATTTTCAAGAATAATACAATCTAAATGGCCTACACTCAGTCATCTTTCGGCTTTGTAGTCATTTGGCAGTATATTTATTGCATTTTGCGTTTTCTGTGGGACTTCTCGGATGTGGTTGACTTGAATCCACTCCACTTCCAACTTATGTCCAGTGCATATATATAATAGCGTACAAAAAAGTAGAGCACACCGAGGGCAGAGTACACTGAGGTCAAGAGTAGGGGCAGAAATGGCAAACGCTGTTGCAGACCCAACAAATGACTCAGCACATGCTCATAGAGGGGAATGCCTATGAACCCCACAAAGTATGTCCACTCGAGCCAGTGGAAATCCTTAAAGCTGGTATAAATGCGATGCAATTGTCCATAGGCCATGGCCATGTAGGCCAAATACAGGCAATAACGTGGCACCAACAACTCCATCTCGAAGAGCAGCGGGAACAGGGAGAAATAACCGGCAATGCCCAGTATGAAGGCATATCTGGCATCCTGGGCTTTGAGCAGGGTCAGCAAACACAAGGGAATTAGACACATGAGTATGGCCTTTTCATGGACATGCCAACCAAACATAAAGGACGAGCAGGCACACAGAACCACAGCACGCAGAAACACCAACTGAGCTTGCTTTTGCGTTGGCGTTATGAACAGTTTCCATAAAATGGGCAGCATGAAGCACAGGGTCAACGCAAAAGTCACTGGAGGTGTAATGGAGGGCAGCACCACATGCCTAACCTCTTGCACCAGACCCGAACTCGTGGAAGGTCCTGTCGCAGGCGAGCTTCTTAAAATAGTCGCTGCTATCTTGTCCGCTGTGTTATACAGAGCCCAAAGATTGGGGGCCCAATAGGCATGGGTTAATCCTCGCTTAAAGGGAAATAGTCGAGACAGAAGCTGAGGCAATTGCTGCCAGAAGGGTCCCAGCGACATTGCAAAAGGAGTGAGACCCACTAGTAGAAGCTTTAGAAAAGCCTTCACCCGGGCGTTGACACCAGCTGCCTGCTCCAGGCAATAGAATCGCAATAGGTACACACCAAAAGCCGGTGCCATGTACAGAAAGATGTGCTTAAAATTTAAGAGGACAGCAAACGTAAAGGCGCTCCATAGGAATCGTTTGCGAAACAAGGCGCTCATGCTTAACAGCAGAATCCCAAAGAGAAATCCGTTGTACTGGAAGTGTATGTGATCCACAAAGATTAGACCCACATTGAAGAGCAGGAGCAGAGAGCCGGCAAAATGCTGCTGACTGCCATTAATCACTCCCAGGGCGCTAAGGCAGCTTCGCACGCCCAGCACATAGACCAAATCCATGATTATCACCGACATTCGTTGGAAACGCACTGTTCCGGGCGAGGCATAGTTAAGATTCTCTACTCGCAACATGCCGGGATCCACATACTGAGCCACCTGTGAGAGCAGCCATTCGAAATGGGCGAAGAATGGCGGATAGTCCAGTGTCCATTCGCTGGTGGCATCCACATACCAGCGATTTAGTGGTAAACTGTGTGTAATGGCCAGCCAATTGCGGTGCACCTCAAAGTCTGTGGAGTAGTAGGCGGGAATCAGCAGCAGCTTGAGTGCCGTGCTTATGCCGAATAAATGCCAAAAACAATCCTTCATCCTCTTGAAGTGGAGCTGCCGGCGCCACGCAATTGGTGCGGAACTGTGTGTTGGCTACAAAAAAACTGTCACGGTTTCATCTTTAGTTGTATCGATAACTTATCGATACTGCAGTATCGAGTTGGTGTTTACACTGAATAAAATTCGAAAAAATTTAAAGTCGGAAAATCTGGCCATGAAAAAATGTTTCATATATTCTTAAGGTGGTAAAAGTATAATTAAGCTCTTAGTCGTTAGTCTCCATTTTGAGCACAAATTTCTCCATAATGACATTTAACCGCTTGCGTTCTTTGAGTTGCTGTTGCATTAAGTCTGAGATCTGAGTGCCCAGGGCAAGCAAAGCCTCGGTATTGGCCTCTGTGCGTTGGGCATTAAGTCGTGTCTGACGATTCAAATCACGCAGCTCTTTAGCTATGTCCATCAGGACCGGAACTGAGCTCTCATTGGTCGCACTGAGTTCAAATTCATGATCCGATTTGCGTTTTTTGGCAACTGTGGAAGTGTTGCTAATGTTGCTCATATGCTGCTCGGTCTTAATATATGAGCCACCTGCCGACATATCTTCCTCTTCTTCATCCTCTTCCTCTTCCTGCTCGTATTCTGTTGGAAAAGGGATTTAATGAGCTGGACTAAGGCATGGATCTGACTAACACGCACCTTGATCGGAAACGACTTCATCGCGATCCATTTTTATGTGCTGCAAACGCATGCTATTGGGGTCTGCAGTTCGCCGGTTGGAGCGAGGTTCCACTGTCATGTCATACAGATCACATATGGTGGCCACAGCATCCTCGAGTGGAGTCAAAGTGTCCTGATAGAGTGCACTTTTGCCACTGGCATTCGGATCATCCACACGATTGGTAGAGATCTTTTTGCGTATGCAAGTCTTCCAATCTTTCCATACCTGCCCTCCGGATGGGGGGGAAATATAATGAAATTATTTCAAGGTGTGATCGAATGATTATAAGTATTCACCCTCTTCCACTCAGCCGCTTCTTTGATGGGTGGACCCACACTGTTTAGCTCCTTGGACAAACGCTTCCAAGCTGCCTCCGAGGCTAATTTATCACCCTTGTAGTAATTTTTGGCTATAATCGGATGCCGCTCCATGAACGCCACGAAGATGGCATCTTGCTGTGCTGTCCTATGCTTGCCCCTGAGAGGAAAGCAATTGTTTAATTAAAATATATACAAAATAAACATTTTTTATTTACATTTTGTTAGTTTTCAGCAAAGTGACCGCCCGCGGTATTCCAAAAAATCCACAAACAATCTTAGAGATGCGCAGCTTTATGGGTAGTCACAGTGAATAAGCACGAGGCTTGCAAATATAACAGCATACAACTATCGCGAGCGCGACAGAATTTTCAGGGTGGGGGCGGATTTTCCAACACTGGGAAATCACATTTCAAATTATTTCGTATTCAATCAATTCAAACCGAGTTTCAAGTCAAATGAATGAAAAATAGGTTGTTGCATTCAGAATTTTCCGAGAGTTTTTACGCCTGGGGCGGAATTTTCAACATCGGAAAATGAAATTACATATATATTCGAATTTTATCCCTACAAACCGTGTTTCAAGTCAGTAGGATGATAAATTCCTTTTTATACATTCAGAGTTTTTTGGACATTTTCACACCGTGCGTCAGATTTTCCAACATTAGAAAATCACATTTCAATTTTTTTCGTATTCTATCCTATCAAACCAAGTTTCATGCTAATCGGATGAAAATTAAATTTTTGTAAGCAAAATATTCAGCGAATTTACCTTGGGGGCGGATTTTTAAAAATGGATAACCCTGCTCTCCACAGTGTTACTTGACCCTGATCAATCCAATCCGCGTTAGCTAACTAATCATTGCAAATTCGAAGAATCTTAGTCAAAATTCAGAGAAGCAGCAGTGAACAGCTCTTTACCGAAATCAAATCAAAAGCCAAACACTCTCAGGATATCCACAAATATTTGTATACAATAAAGCTAAGGTCCCACAGGCAAACAAAATTTGAACACATTGTGCAAACAAAGTTCCTTGAACTATAAATGTTTGCGTAAAATAAATTTGGTGTTCCCAGAGAAATATTTGTTGAAAAATTTGCGCTATATTTCGAAATGATTTGCGTTAGTGTTCACACAGTAGGGGGCAAATTTTATTATACATTTTTGCCCAATGTATAAATTTATAAATCAAGTAGGCGGATTTGTTTGAGCAAATAATATAATTTTTTTGAAAAACACAACAGTGTAATTGCGATTTGAGGCTCCAATCTTGCTTGTGGTGCGATTGGTATGCGTCTATTTTTCTGTTAAAGAACGTGAATTTTGTCAAATAGTTGGGGAAATGTGGTCGTGTTGTTTAGTGTTTTGGCAAAGGAAAATTATGTGTGTGGCGTTATCGTAATCGTTGCACGTATCGAACGAATTTATTTTTATTTATTAACTCGATATAGCCATGTCCGTCTGTCTGTCCGTCCGTCCGTATGAACAAACAGATCTCAAAGATGGGACAAATGCTTCTTATACTTGCAGGCAGAGCAAGAACGAGAGAGATAAACAGAAACTTAGAGATGAGCGCAGCAGCAGATGCATTCAGCTAGGTACAGAGTATAAGCGGGCTTGACCGACTTTCTACTTGTTTGGATTGATATATCTAAATAAGTTATTCACTATTGGTCATCCAGGTATTTATCGTGGATTAGTGTTGTCATAATCAGTCATTCAGTGTTCTCAAATCATGGTACTGTAGTTTTGGAAGTCTTTTGTGGCCTTGAAAACAGTTTCTTAAGCACTTAGCGGTTATTACCATCAGATCCTTCAGCTGCAAATTTAATTGCTTGCTTAATCCTGACAAGTTTTTTACTTTGTTTGACATTATTATATTTTTGAACCGCAACGGTCTCTTTCCGCGATTTGATGATTTGTCAGTAACGGAAAGTGTTTTGAAACATTCTTTATGATCTTGACTTTATTATTTAACTGTTCTCCAGGTATTTATCGCTGTTGGGTATTGTCAAAATCATGGTAATGTAGTTTGTGTGGTCTTGTGCCCTTGAAAGCAGTTTCTTAAGATCCTTCAGCGCCAATTGCGCTTATGCGTTATGCTGGCTGATTTTTTATTTGGTTGGGCTTAAAGTTGTTTTGATTATTTTATTTTTATCTCTTTGTACTATTTCGCGATTTGATAAATCGTCAGCAAGTGCCGTCTGCTGGCTCGCAAACTGTGCCACCAAAATTAAACCTTGCTAATATTTTTAGTTTTATTTTTTTTTACAGTTCTACGATTATAATAGTACGATGCCACGATTATTTTTTTCGTGGTCTTGTGATTTTTTGAATTTTCTGCAACTACAGCTTTATTTTTGGTATTGCATAGGCAAAAAAATTTTTTTTTGAAATATTTGCCGTGTTTGCTCTTACAATTTGCTTGCAAGAGCAAACCGAAACACTCAAACAAATTGCCGAAGGTGTTCCCACCCCCCCGCCCCCATTAAAAAAAAATTTTTCCAAAAAATTTTGGGAAAAAAAAAAGGCAAAGCCTACTTGGCAAATATTTGTGAGCAAACTATTCCCACTACGGGCAACAAAATGGCAAATATTTAAAATATTTGCGCAAATTATTTGCCTGAGGGACCACAGTCAAATAATTTGAAATTTTGAAAAATATCGATGTTACGGTTATCGATGTTAATTAACACTTCTAACTGATTTCATAACATTGGTGCTCTTGCCTAAATTTTACATTTAATTGCATAAATAAAATGTAGGTTCCCTTTAGCGGCATTCGTAGTCTCTGCGGTCACGACACATGGCTCATATTTAGATTTTATTATCGATAAATATCCCGCACTGTCATCGCTATTTGTCTCTCAAACAGGCGCCCTTTTTATTCAAAACAAACAAATTAAACATTTTTGATAAAATTCTGTTTAATAAATAGCATTTAATATGTTTGCTAACTCTCTGGAGCAGCAGATGCGTAAATTGGGTGAAAAGGGGCAGAGAAGCAAACTAGAAGAACTGATAGGAAAAACCTCAACTCGACAGGTAAGCGAAACGACACTTTAACCCTTGGGTGTCATTGCCTTCAAGATCAACTTATGATTTTCAAATTAATAATCGTTTGATATGATTCTCAAGGGCTAACAAAAATGTTTTCTTCAATTCCAGTTAATTGACACACTGACAGCCAAGTTGTCTCGCAATGATTGCATTAATTTCTGGAACAATTTGCTTCTGGGCTGCGACACCGATAGCCAGGAGTCGCGGGAGAAACGTTTCGCCTGCGTACGCTCTTTCCTAGACGGATTGCGTAACGTGGAGTTGAGCTATAAGCAAACCTTTGATCTGATTGCACGACTCTGCCAGGACTTGGCCAGCTTTTCGCCTGATGAGCTGACCTGGATTATTGAGCATTGTACAGATGGTCTTCGTCTGGGCGATGCCAAGTGTGTGGGCTGGAAGGATTTGCTACCAGAAACGCTGAATGTGCTGTCGGCCACACCGCGATTTTTAGTAAATGGCGTGGCCATGGAAGGACGGGATTATAGAAACACCACAATAAGAAATCTAAGCACCATGCGTTGGCCAGCCACTATACTGACACCCATTGCGGACATGTTCAAGTGAGAAATTACCAAGAAAAAACACACAAAATACAAACTAAAAATTATGCATATCCCACAGAACCATGAATCTGAGCAATGCTGAAATCTTGACAGTATTAAATAAATTTGCTGGAGCTTTACAGGAATTATCGCCCATGGAGCTACCTGCTTTGTGTTTCCAGCTCTTTTCTATGTGCCAAACTGCCTCACAATTGATCATTCCACTGCTGGCTCTGGAGAAATACTTCCATCGAAATTATTACAAGCGTTTGTTCTCGGACATGTGCAGTAATTCCACCGATTTGGATAGTATTGGTGGGTTGAAGAGTCCCTTAAGATTTGAGTGCATTTTAAATTCTATTTGTAATGTTTTTAATGCCAGATTCCTACTCCGACAAAGAGATTCGTGAGGCTGAGGAGACAATACTGCATCACTTAAACTATTGTACGATGTATAAACTAACCGAACAACATCTGGTTATTATGTTCAGGGTAAGTTCCAAATAGGTGCCTAGAAACGAGAGATTAAAACCGAAGCGAGTAATGGTTACGGTAACTATAGTACCGATCGGATTGTTCAGGTTATCGTTATATTAGAATTATAAGGTCACATAACGGTTATTAACTTTATTTAGGTTAAGTTTCGGTTACGGTTGTTGTTGTTGTAACGGTTGGAAAGTTTCTTGTTGAGGCTGTAAAAGATGACTTCCCATTGACCTAGGTTGGCAATCCTTGGGCAGTGTACTGGACACTGCGTCGGTTCCGGGACGAAGACCCGATTACCGTGGGATCCGAATTCTTGCCGAAGCAATTTTTTAATGAATATCAGAAAGCCAGTCGCTGCCAGCATTACAATACAATCCATTTGGCGGCAGTATATTGCCGAGCAAAACTGCGAAAACATTCCGAAACACTCCGAATGAGTAAACCACTCCAAAACATTTAGACTTTCTTAAAACTGGATCATTAAGCTACAAGCAAGAAGTCTGACACCTTTTACTGTCATTCAAAATTTTGAAGGACATTGATGTGAGAAATACTTTTGTTGGAAACAAGTTTGGACTTTTCATAGAAGATGGTTCGAAGTAAGAGCGTCGTAGTCCTTAGAGCTCTGGCTAGCTAATGTAAGCGGGTGCGATTTTATGATGAATTGTGCCTCCAATAATGTACTTCTTGGGCTATATATGCGAAATACTTTACTAAGGAAGAAGCAACTAAAGAGAAATTAGTAAATGTTTAGAATACATACTCAACAACAATTTTGAAAATAATGTCATCGATGGACCGCGAATTATTAAGAATTATTAATATGTAACAAAGTCGAGGAGGTCATCCATTATTTCTTATTTTAATGAATTAAAAAAAAGTGATTGTGAGCCTGCCTAAAAAAGTTCTAAAAATTTACAGGTTTTTTACCAAAAAAATGTTATTCCCTTTCGTCAAATATGTATTAAATAAAAATGAACATTTTTGAGCGACTAAACACATCCAAGTTCATAAAGTAAACCAATAGCAAAATACAAATTGATGTACAGAAATGGTATAAGTGACGTGTGTGACGCAAGGCAAAATGTGAAAATATGCACTACAGATCCCGCAAAGTTTTTCAATGTTTTTTGTTTAAGAGGTTTGTGAATACTCACTTACAAATTGTTTTCCTCGCGCGTCTTAAAAAAAAATTGCCGGCGGCGCTTCTTTTTTACTTTTCCAATTTTACCTTCAACGCAGGGGTTAAAAACGATAGGAATTTCGGTGTCAAGGCATTTAAATTGGCCTAATGCTTTTTTAACTGTACAGGAATCGGACAAGCAACCCATGCCCGTTTCTCGTATAATCGAAATGGTCATCGCAACCGATTTGTTGACAAAATATGATGAAAAATTTTATGCATTCAGTCTGGATTTCAATAATTATTCGAAATATTACTCGTTTTTGGTGCAATAATGTGGTAATTCGCCCTTCTTATTCCGCCAGAGCCTTTCTGAAGATTTCGATTTAGCCTCATAATAAAAATGGAGCCGCTGTTACATATGTTGCATTCAGTGTTTAGAAACTTTGACAAGTTTTAATTTTTTGACTGCTGCTTAAACTTCTGATTCAGTAGATCTCAGTAGTCAGTGTCGAATCAAAATAAAAAAAATAGAGGGAAGCTAACTTCGGCTCGACCGAAGTTTATATACCCTTGGAGCATGATATATGCCTGCTAGTTTTTGTCGAAACAGATAATATTCATAACTGGAAAGTATAAAAACGCTACCATGGAGAACAAAAAAGTTTTTCTCACTAAAACTACTTTTTCGACCGATCGTTCCTATGGCAGCAATATGCTATAGTCATCCGATATAGATCAAACTCGACAGAATTGTGTGGTAGCACATAATATTGATCAGGTACAAGTTTTTTATACTAAGACTTTTTTTCAAACCTATATTTTGAATGGCAGCTATACTATATAGTTGTCCGATTTTCATAAATCTTGGTGGAGTTTTGTGAAAGCATAGAAAACTCAATAATACGAGGTTTGGCAGCGATAGCATTGAAAACAAAAAAGTTTTTCTCACTAATACTCCAAGGGTATAAAAAAACGAAATTTGTAACGCAGGAAATCAAATCAGCAGTCGGTGCCTTGAAATTTTTATACCCTGTACCCATTGAAAATGGGTAAAAGGGGATCATGAAGTTGTGCAAATGTATGTAACAGGTCGAAGGAAACATTTCCGACCCTATAAAGTATATATATTCTTGATCAGCATCAACAGCCGAGTCGATTTAGCCATGTCCGTCTGTCCGTCCGTCCGTCTGTCTGTATGAACGCGTCGATCTCAGAAACTATAAGAGATAGAGACCCAAATTTTTGCATGAACATAGGTGTATACCGTACCCTGATCGAGTTTGTTTCAGATTTGCAAAATGCAGTTTTTTAAGAATTTTCTTAAGAATTTCGCGGTTTTGTTACCATGGAGACTCCTTAGCTGCAAATTGAGCCTATGCATAGATCCTGACATGTTTTTCACTATCTTAAAAGTAAAGTTTGTTTGGCATTATGACATTTTTTGATCCTCTTTGGTATTTTTCCGCGATTTAATGATTTGTCAGTAACAGACAGTGGTTTGAAACAGTTTTTAAGATCTTAGCTATGTTCTTTACCTTTGGTCATCCTTGGTATTAATCGCGGTTCGGTATTGTCATAGACAGGGCAATGCAGTTATGAGTGATCATTTGTGGCTTTGAAAATCAATTTCTTAAGCATTTCGCGGTTTTGTTACCATGGAGATCCCTTAGCTGCGAATTGCGCCTGTGCATTGATCCTGATATGATTTTTTACTTGGTTGGCAATTACGTTTTTCATAATTACTATTTTTATCCTCTTTGGATTTTTTTTCGCGATTTAATAAGTCTTCAGTCAGTGCACCTATCACAAAGTCTGTAACTAAATTCGTTTTACACTCCGTGTACTTAACTAAAAACCATTTTGTACTTAATTGTACGTAACTAAAATTGTTTAGTACGCACACGAGTGCTGAACACAAAAAGTTCGGTTCTTATTTTTATTGGTCGGTACGTTACGACAAATTATTTACCGTACTTGTGGTTTCGTACAGTACGAAACGAAAAATTTACCGTACTTTTCTGAGTACGGTACTTGTTGTGTATAGGAACCCTGGTTACAACATAGTGGCTTAGCATATTTTATCTTTAGCCGTATATCTATCTGTTCTGAACAGCGCAACATGATCCGATCAAAAACACCGAAGTTATTCACGAAACAAATTTTGAAATCCAGAAAAAGTGCGTGTGGGGACCTCTGTTAACAAAGATATTTATTAAGACACCGTAACTGAAAAATGATTAATTCGCGAAAAGACTAAGAAGAGTCAAAAATAGTCAGGTGCATCCAAATCATCCCAGGTGCATCCAAGGTGCATGAGCGCAATTCTACCTTAATGGTTGACCATGGTCAAAGAACCGCTAATTACCTGAAATTGATTTTCTAGACAAAAAATGTATATTCATAGTTGTAGGAGAATCAAAATAGTAAAAAATCAAACCAAGACAACGCAGATACAATGCACGAGTCTAAGTTAAAGGTTGTCCATGGTCAAAGAACCGCTAATTCTCTGAAGAACCGCTGAATACTTCAGAAATTTGTTTTTGCATACAAAAAATGTATACTTAAAGCTGTATTATTGTGATAACGCTAAGCCGCGATAATATACCACGGATGACCAATAGCGAGTGTTCGAAGTTGAACATGAAGTTTCGACCTCGGAATAGGAACATATTTTTCTGCACATAAGATTTGAAGGTTCTCCATGGTCAAAGAACCGCTAATAACTTCAGAAATTTGTTTTTCCAGACGAAAAATGTATACTCATAGATGTACACTGTGTATTACTGTGACAACACTAGTATGACCAATGCTGGGTGTTTAAAGTTCAACTATCAAAATGTACAGCTGTGCCCAACGAAGGTGTATATTTTAAGGCTGGTAACGTCTGCAATTTGCAATTAATTTTGTACAAAAGAATTTGAAAAAAAATTATGCAGGAAAATTAATATTTTTGCAAAAATTAGATATCATTTCAAATCAAAAAATTATAAAACACTAGACCTGGAAAAGATAATGCAGTTAAATTCTAGAGGTAACTCAAAAATCGAAACTATGGCCTTTGTTTTCGCCTTTGGAATCTCACACCGCCTTTAATTTCACATTTTCGTCTCGAGTTCTGAGTGTCGGAGTTTCAACGGTCATATAAACAATTCAAAAGCTGCCGTGGAACCTTAAGCGATTTTCTTCATGAGTCATGGATTGTCATCTGTGGCCGTCCTTAGTGCTTTTCGCAATCTGAGCAGGGATATTCTGCCTGTTTTCTATATGTCAAGGATGACAAGGGAGGTGAGCCAGAGGTTAAAAAGCGCTGTGAGGCAGCCTTTTCCCAGGGCCCCAGTTTCAGCATTACAGTGGCAATACCATCTGGTTTCTAGGCTTTTGAGCAGGTCTGCAAACCGGTTTGGAATCGAACGGCTCCGGAGTTTCGGAAAGTTTGAACTCCACCCGAACCGGAGCAATAAAAATTTTCACGCCCGAACGCCTAAGAAAACAAAATTCAAAAATAGGTGCGGTTCTAAAATTTTTGATGGTTATTAAAACTTTTCAGAGCCCTATTTGCATTCTTCTAGTTGTGGTAGCAGATGGCTCCTTCAGTGTTCATTCAACATCTTTGCTGTCATGGTTTAACTCGTCAATGCGTACGTTGGCAGGATTTGCGGCTGAGTTCATCTCTCATATGAGTCTTTTCCGCATTTACGGCTCGGGCGAATTTGAGGCTGGCTGCCCACGTTGCGTCTACTGATTTGGTCATTTGTCAGATACTTGTTGCTAGTGCTGTTATGTTATTTACGCCAGTTTTTCTTCATCTCGAGATCATATCTGTCTTTTCTCCATTTCTTTCCAGAACTTTCTCTATATGCCCGATGTGATTCTCTCCCCGTTCATGCTTAGTGCAATAATATCCATGACCACCATTAATCGTGATCCAGATTCAGCTCCCGTTTCACGTTCCTATCTTTTGCCCTTTCTACGTAATGTAATCAAGCATAACGAAGAGGAGCGTCAGTTGGCTGACTTCTCGGTATGGTGTCGTGATGCTTTGCAGCGTAAACAGGTGGACTTACAGCAGGTTTTTAGAGTGCTTTTGGATCAAAATAATGAGGGCAAAGACGTGATAACACCCGGACTCACCCATTTGGCGTTTGTGTTGCTCAAATCGCAACAGTCGCCCCAAATGCATACATTGGCCATAACATTTTTAACCAAATTTATAAGGAAACGTTTCCAATTTGGTCAGGGAATGATCAAGCGCATAGCCGACTGGATGATTGTTTATCAGGATCAAAATCAGTTTTCAGGTGGGCTACTTTCTGATATTATCATTGTAATTCTATTTAAGATTTTTAAAATATTCGACTACAGAATGTTTAACCATGCTAAGTGTGGCTGACACCTATACCGTTTCCGAATGTGTAAAACCCATTCAAACTGTGATGGAGCACATGCTTTGGGTAAATCATTTCCAGTCACATCCTGCAGTGTACAAATCATAATTTAAATTTATTCCCTCAGCTACCCGGCGAACAAGCCATGCGCATGATGAACTTTATACTGCCTCTGCTAAAGATATCTAATCGAGTTCGTGATGCCTTAATTGAGGTCCTCTGCAAGGCCATGGGTTCCAGGTGAGTCTTAATTGATTAATTGTGATTTCTTTTCATCAAAATTTTTTATGCTTCTCAGTGATATGCAAAAACGTCGCTTTGCAATTTATGGTTTTTGTATGATCCTTAAGCAGCTGAACAACAGTAACTCTCTGCGTCAGACTTCGAATGCCACCAGTTTTTGTACTCAGCACAGTATTTCGGGCTACTCAATGATGACGCAGAACACTTTGGGCAGTCGTAGCAATCCCCAACGTAATTTCGATATGTTGACCTTGGAAATTATTGGCATATTGCGTAATTGTTTGCAGCAACAGTTGGACATACGAAGAACACTTTATGAGAGTAAGTAGAAATCGAACAGAAGTTCATGAGAAGATTTATTTTTAATTGGTGCGGTAAGGTTTTGTTTGAGATTAGATTCGAGGAACTAATAAATCTAAATTTGGTGATGGATCTAAATCTTTAAGATTGAAATTAGGAAACATAAAATAAGAGACTATTTCTACTAAAACTACTTTTTCAGAGATGAAATGGTAGCAGAGTACCACTTCGACAGAAAGTTCACTGTCTATCGGGTGTGTTCCAGAAATCTCTAGAGGTTTTCGTATAAACGTTAGCATTTCATATTAAAGTTGTTTGAATTTATATGTTTAGGGGCTCAAATATGCCCGGCTACTAGATTAGATGACAAAAGTTGAGCGATTTGACACCGCCTGCTCAAAGCCAAGTAGACTTGATGTTTTCCTTCCACATAATCTGATTTTTGCACTTTGCAAATGAAGTAGTAAAAGTTTAGTTCGAAGTGCAATCGCATACGAAAATCTGTAGAGATTTCTAGAACACCCCTGAATAAAAGTAATAAAATAGAATGGATCTCACTAGAAGAAACATATAAAATGTAACCACATACAACTCGTGGTAAACAGACGGGTCCCTCACGCCCCAAAGAACTGACTTGGTGTAGCAGGACCAGTAACGAAAAGGTCTGAAGCAATGGGAGAATTTATGGTTGCCGTTGTGCAACCTTAATATGGGAAAGAACTACCATAATAGAGAAATAGCTATCTTTTCAGATAGCCCAGCAGCGCTCAATACGCTTAGCAGCAAAAAGTTCAGCTCTAAGATAGTCCTAGAGACAAAGAACAAATTGGACCGACTAGGCAGCAGGAACAACTTGACCATACCATGGATACCGGAAGGACATATCCATATCCCCGGGAAACCAGGGCTGTAAAAAGAATGATTCATTTTGTCTTTAATTCACAATGAATTAAAATTTGCGTTAATTAAATTTTCCCAAAATCAGAATTGAATTGATTTTGATTTAATTCATTTACAAAAAGAGTTGAATTGATTTTGTATAAATTCAAATGAATTCGAAAAACTTGTATGTTTATTCATTTGATTTTTAACTTCATTCATTTGTCACATTTCATTTTGTCACATTTAAAATAACTAATATTATTGTTTAACTTATCTAAATGCGTTAAGCTAAGGTCCCACAGGCAAACAAATTGGAACACATTGTGGAAACAAAGTTGGCCTTGAACTATATTGCATTAAAACAAATTTGGGGTTCCCACATGAGCAAATATTTGCTCTTGAAAAAAATTGCGCAAATACAATATTTCCCCTCCTCCAAATGATTTGCGTTAGTGTTCACACACAGTGGGGGCAAATTTTATTATACATTTCTTTACCCATAAATCAATTAGGCGGATTTGTTTGAGCAAACAATATTATTTTTTTTTTAAATAACACACAACAGAAAAGGCATGACATGAACAATTACAAAAATAATTGCCTAATGATTTTATGCTGCGGAGCTGCATATTTATGGAGTACTTGAGCAGAAGAAGCGAAGAAGAAACAAGCTCACTTGCAGTGTGTGGTGTGTGTTAAGGCCATAACCAGGCCGGAGAAGCGAAACAGCAGACTTGACAGTTGGTAATATAGAATTGTTGAGCCAAATTCGGTTCTTTTAGTCGAATAGTAACAGGTACAGGTTCCATTCCTCATTCCTTGTCGCTTATCATCGCAGTCCCGGCAATACGGCGCATAAACATGGACGTGCCAGCGCGTAAAAACAGGCATTGTCAAAAAAGCGAGACCAAAAATGAAGTGTGTTAGTGGGCTAAACCAGCTTGATACCTCTGAACATCGACTGAGAAAGTTGTTAGCTCTCATTAGTATTTTTTTCTTTTGGTCGAATGATTCAAGAGTAAGGACACCATTGCGCCGCAATCTCGGCAACATGTCGATTAATGGTCACACTACGCTTTTTGGCAAGTGGAGATAGCTATCAGTCATTAAGTAGGTTTTCAAAGTTCCACAATACCATTAATGGAAATAAATCGCGAATCCTTACGGATAAAATTATGTTGAGTAAATTCAGCCAATTCTGTGGTTAAAATGCTCCAACCCATAGTCGTGCGTTGACCTAACCGTCAGGTGCAGTAAAAATGGCATAACACATAACGTAATTCTAGGTACAGTACGTTTCAACCAGAAATCA